>JAJOOH010034946.1:0-15145 GCA_029582605.1 Solanum gracilifrons
GTGAAAAAAATAAAATTTTGAAGTTTAAAATATTTTTTAAAAACAAACTTAAATTTTTTTTTGAAGGGGTGGGGGGCTGGTAGGGCGTGGGTGGGTGGGGTGGGTCGAGGTAGGGGTGAAAGAAAAGAAATTTTGAAGTTGAAAATATTTTTTTAAAATAAATTTCAATTTTTTTGGGGGGTTGGAGGGGCAGGTAGGGGGTGGGTTAGGAAAAGAAAATACGACCCTACCCTTTTGTATTTTAATTTCTTCTTTTTTTTTAAAATTATAAAATACATGTAATTTTTTAATTACGTGGCAGTCATTGAGTGGCTCAATAAGCCACGTAGGAGCATTTGTATATCACACAATTTGGCTGTTGGATTCGCGTGTTTTTTTGTTTAAGAATTGGATAGTTAAAGTGTCTACTTGTGCACTATGAAAGTTAGAGGTCATACTTAAAATTTGAAGCTAAGTTTAGGGTCCAATTTATGTATTATGCCTATAAATAATAAAAGTGGAAATATATTAAGTCAAAAGTTTGAAAGATGGAAAGCTCCATAATTGAAAGATCAATCAGAAAAAAAATACCCTTTAAATACTACTCCCTCTGTTTCATTTTATGTGACACCATTTTACTTGGCACGGTATTTAAGAAAAAAATGAAGACTTTTGAAATTTGTGGTCGAAAACAATCCATAGATATTTGTGTGGTTGAAAGTCATTTCATTAAGAATAAAAGATATATTTTAAAGTTGAATTATTTTTAATTACAGTAAGATGACATATTTATGAAACGGATAAAAATTAAAAGGGTAAAATGGGATGGGGGGAGTCGTTGACTTAGTTAGCCCCTCATCCTCAATCGATACTCTACACGTTAGCCCCTCATCCTCAATCAATACTCTACACGTTGGAATATAATAACTATAGCCACCCCCACCAAATTCTAATAACCAAAACCCCACATTTCTTGTCTGTATTAACGTAGACTGATAAATACTAATAATTATTATAATTATAATAACCAAAACCCCACTTATCTGTCTGCATTAAAATAGAATGATAAATACTAAATTGTTATAATTTTAATAACCAAAACCCCATATTTCTTGTCTGCATTAACATAGAATAATATAAATACTAATAATTGTTATGGTAAGTGATATTTCCTCTGTTCAACAATACTTATTGATTTTATACATTTCTTAAGAAACTATAAATAAGATAATTTTACTGTATCATTCTTTGAATATAATAAATACAATGTCTTGAAAAATATAATTGGAAAATGACTATAATTAATGACAGAGGTAAATTAGGAACTAAGTGTAAAATTATACATTAATTTTATAAAGTGGACAAATATTATATTATAATAGTAAAATACTTTAGATGTATTTTTAGCTGTTTAATTTTATCTAAAATGAAAATCATCGATCTTCGTAACTTGCTTATTAGTTTCATTTTTAAGAAGTAATTAGACAAAGACAAGACATGTAGGAGGAAATTCAGATTATGGGAAGTTAACATGGCAAACACAACAATCAACAACAACTCCTGAATAAGTTAATGAACAAGTAATTAACAAGTCATATAGCACTAGTTAGACAAATTAATGACATGATTAATTAATTAATGTGTACTCTTATTTGCTAATTTTGAGAAACAGCCTTGTTTATTGCACCATTATGCTTTAATCAAGATGTTATCTTGGAGATTGAAAACTTTACAGCAAAGTAAAAACAAGAAAACCAACTTTTGTAATTAGTCTACTCTAATTACTTCCTCCGTCCACTTTTAATTGTCATATTTCCTTTTTAGAATCAAACGATAAGAATTTTGACTGACATTTTACGATGTATTTTTTCCATCATATTAATATGTCAAAAATTGCTATTCATAGAACTTTTCATATAGTTTTTGAATATTTTAGTTTTTTATTTAAAATATCGAATTAATGTTATCTAATTTAACTTTGAAAATTAATCAAATTGATTTTTAAAGCGCAATAAGACAATTAAAAGTGGACGAAAGGAGTACTTTTTATTATTATTTTCCCTCAGCTTCTATTTAAAATGAAACAAAAATCATTGGTGTTCTCTAGAGCTGTCAAAATGGGCTGACCCAACCCAACCCTAACGGGATAGAGAGTTAAATGGGTTGAGACGGGCTGACCCTTTTAATTAAAGGGCCTATAAAATAGCAATTCAATCCAGCCCTAAGTGGGCCACGGGTTGGGACGGGTTGGCCCTTCAACCAAAAAATGAACAATATTACTCTCTTAGGAAGAGTATCGAACGTTGACGTCTATGAATACGACATCAATACATATAAAGTTTCATTTATGAATCACACACTTCGGTGAATACTTACAAAAATAAATTTATGAATCACACACTTCAATAAATACTTACAAAAATACATAACAGTGTAAGATTTAGCGAAAAAATGTTGATCATTCCTCCCACAAAAACTAGCTAGTTTAAAAAATTTGATTTTTTATTTTTAAAAATATTTATTGATAAAATTTTTACAAATAAAACATTACTAAGAATATATACAAAAAATATTTTTAAATATTTATAGTCCACGGGCTGGCCTCTGAGGTTTGCGGATTGGGCCTACGAGGCTAGCAGGCCAAATGAGGTTGGACTAAAAAGCCTCGTTCCTAAATGGGTCAAAAAAATTAGGCCCAACTCCATTTTGCCAGCTCTAGTGTTCTCCCTTGATATTAATTTGTTGATTTTATGTTAGATTGAATCATGAATTATGATCTCTTGAGTCATTTCTATCAAGTAAATAAATATTATTTTGACTATGAATTAATATTAATTATTATCTTTTATTCTACATATAAATTTCCTCATAACTTATTACATATATTAATTCAGTAGAGTTTTATATTACAAACTAGGCACAATATTAATTTACATAAAAAAACTTAGCTTCTAATCAATTATCAAATATAATATTACCTATATTGAATTTAATATCAGCATAGCTCAACGCTAAACCAACTATTGAGGCACACGAAGCCAGATCTTTGTGATTTGTTGAGTTAAAAAAACAAACATAGGAGTATTTAAATTGACTTCTCGACATGACGAGGTTCTAATTTCCTCATCATTTTTAACTTTCTTCCTAATATACTATTATCATAGTGGTGCAACTTGTAAGGTAAAATTAAAATATAATAAAAAGGACAAGCGTCAAATCAACTTCAGATTCGCAAGTTAAAATTCAAAAAACTTCAAATATACAAGTCTAAGGGTAGATGGAGAGTATTCGAATTGAGTTAATCTGAATTCAATATTTTCAATATTATATACGTAAGTCTTTTGAAATGTGTCAAATTAATGCTAAAAGCCATAATTATTAAAACCGTAAAAATAAAATAATGGATTTGTCTATATACAAGTCTAGCCCCTCATCCTAAACCAAAATTCTAAACGTTGGAATATAGTCCCTCATTTCTTGGCAACATTAACATGTGGAAATAATTACACCGTCCAAATTCTAATAAACAATTTTTTTGTTAGATTTGACGTGTACTTTTCTAATAATTATAACCCTCCAATAGACACGAAAAGTTTTTTTGTTTAGCTGTTTAGTAATTGCACTATTAAATTTGTGCTTTTGGTCACTTTTGGACTTAAGCCATGTATATTGTGGCTAAATTTTTTGAGCAACTTTCACATATAGCAAACATAAAAATTATATTTGTATGTTATAACTATAGTTTGCATAATTGCGCTCCATAGCAAATATAAATATGTATATTTCGCTATACATATACAAAAGAAAGCAGTTATATAATCTGTTTCTGTTTCGGTATACATATACAAAAGGTCAATTGTATAATCTGTGTTTGTATAAAGCGAGAAAGAGAGAAAGACAAAAGAAAACTGGGCAGGAGAAGATCGTATTTGTATAATCATAAGTGTATAGGACGAAAATATATGCATTTGTATTTGTATATACAATTTTCTCTCGCTTTATACAAACACAAACGCATTTTATACATTTGTGTTTGTATAAAAGCGAGAGAGGCGACGGAGATTGCCAGCGAGATTCACCAGGAGAGAGGCGAAATAGCAACAGTTTGCTATGGGTACAATTAAAACAAACTATGTTTATAACATTTAATTTGAATTAATAGTTTGCTATTATATATAATTTTCCCTAATATTTTTTCAATAAATGGGCACAACCCAATTAGGGATGGCAATGGAGCGGGTTGGGACGGGTATGGGGTGGGTAGAAGCTTAACCCGTAAAATTTTAATCAGCCCCGCCCTGCCCCGCTTAACATTTTTTTCTATTCTTAACCCACCCCGCCTTGCAAAGACCCACCCCACCTCGCCCACCTTATGTTATATCAAGTTTTTTCTTTTCTTTGTTATGTTATTTGCTAAAACAATACACAAATTTAACATTTTTATAAAAAAAAATAATTAATTGTGAAGATTTTAATTATTTTCTTAGTTGTTGTTTTGTTAAAACACACCAATTAAACAATTTCTACACCTCTAGCTGACTATATATCAGAAATAAATTCTATTTTGTTTACAAATCATTTCAATTAAATTTCCTGAACTAAAACCCATTACAAAATTTGAGTACTTCTTTGAAAACAATAGAGAATGAGTGAAGATGGTAATAGATTAACAGATAAGAGACGAGAGATTAAGAAAAGTGAGAGAAATTTATATTTCAACCCGCCACCCCCTCCGCATCACTTAATTTCTTAAAAAAAATTATTCCAATCCTCCCCTCCCCGCCCCACAACTGTCCCGCATAAGGTTAAACCCGCCCCACCCCACCCCGCATAGACATAGACTTGCCCTGCCCCATTGCCATCCCTAGGCCCAATGCTTTTGATTAAAAGAAATAAATGACACGAAAAATTAATAAAGTCGCGTAATGTCTAAAAGTTGGTCCGTAAATGCGAAAGTATGACTTAAAAATGGTGGGAATATATGTAATGTTTCCCCAACATATTAGGGAGGTCATCATAAAGTTGTCAAAAAAAAATTTTGGTTGCCCAAAACGCTAGATACATGGGCTAATACACACGAAAATCCAAGAAAGCCGCATAATTTCTAAAAGTTGGCTCGTAAATGCGAAAATATGCCTTACTAATGGTGGGACTATACGTAATGCTCCCCCAACTCATTACAGAGGCTCTCATAAAAATTTTCCAGAAAGAAACTTTCGGGTGCTTCAAGGTGCCAGATCCATGACCTAATACACGCGAAAAACCAAAAAAGTCACGTAATTCCTAAAAGTTGGCTCATAGATGTGAAAATATGCCTTAAAATAGTGGGACTATACAAAATGCTCCTCTAACTCATTACAGATCGGAGGTCCTCATAAAAAATTTTCAGGAAAAAAATTTGGGTGCCCAGGGCACCAGATCCATGGCTAATACACATGAAAAAACCAAGAAAGTCGCATAATTCCTAAAAGTTGGCTCGTAAATGCGAAAACATGCCTTAAAATGGTGGGACTATACGTAACGTTCCCCCAACTCATTACATAGATCCTCATAAAAAAAATTCAGAAGAAATTTTCAGGTGCCCAAGGCGCCAGATCCATGGGCTAATACACACGAAAACCAAGAAAGTCGCATAATTCCTAAAAGTTGGCTCATAAATGCGAAAATATGTCTTAAAGGGTGGAATTATATGTAATTCTCTCCCAACTCATTACGGAGGTCCTCATAAAATTTTTTCAGAAAAAAACTTTAGGGTGCTTCAAGGCGCAAGATCCATGGTCTAATACACGTGAAAAATCAATAAAATCGCGTAATTCCTAAAAATTTGCTCATAGATTTGAAAATATACCTTAAAAATGGTGGGACTATACGAAATGCACTACCAAATTATTACGGAGATCCTCATAAAGTTATTTCATAAAAAGATTTCGCGTGCCGAAGGCCCCAGATCCATAGGCTAATACACACTAAAAAACAAGAAAGTTGCGTAATTCCTAAAAGTTGACTTGTAAATGCGAAAATATGCTAAAATAAAATGGTGAGACTATACTTAATGCTCCCCAACTCATTATGGAGGTCCTCACAACGTTTTTTCAGGAAAAAAATTCTAGTGCCCAAGGCGCAAGATCCATGGCTAATACACACGAAAAACCAAGAAAGTCCCGCAATTACTAAAGTTGGCTCATAATTACAAAAATATGCCTTAAAAATGGCAGGACTATACGTAATGCTCCCCCAACTCATTACGGATGTCCTAATAAAGTTTTTTCAGAAAAAAATTCGGCTGCTCGAAATCGTCAGATCTATGGCATATATATAAAAAAAATTAAGAAAGTCGCGTAATTCTTAATAGTTGGCTCGTAAATGCGAAAGATGCCTTAAAAATTGTGGGACTATACGTAATGATTCCCCAACTCATTACGGAGGTCCTTATAAAGTTTTTTCAAAAAAAAAATTCAGGTGCCCCAAGGCGCCAGATCCATGGGCTAATACACACGAAAAACTAAGAAAGTCGCGCAATTCCTAAAAGTGGGCTCATAAATGCGAAAATATGCCTTAAAATGGTGAGACTATAAGTAATGCTCTAACAACTCATTACAGAGGTACTCGTAAAGTAATTTTAGAAAATATTTTTGGGTGCCCTAAGGCGCCAGATCCATGGGATAATACACACGAAAAACTAAGAAAGTCGAGTAATTTCTTAAAGTTGGCTCGTAAATGTGAAAATATGTCTTAAAAATGTTGTGACTATAGATACGTAATGCTCCTCCAACTCATTATGAAGGTCCTCATAATGGTTTTTCAGGAAAAAAAATTGGGTGCCCAAGGCGCCAGGCCAGATCCATGGTCTAATACACTCGAAAAACTAAGAAAATTGCGTAATTCTTAAAAGTTGGCCCGTAAATGCGAAAATATGCCTTAAAAATGGTGGGACTATACGTAGTGCTCCTCTAAATCATTGTGGAGGTCCTCATAAAGTTTTGTCTTAAAAACATTTCGAGTGGCCAAGGAGCTAGATCCATGGGCTAATACATACGAAAACCCAAGAAAACCGCGTAATTCCTAAAAGTAGGCTCGTAAGTGTGAAAATATGCCTTAAATTGGTGAGACCATACGTAATGATACCCCAACTCATTACGAAGGTCTTCATAAAGTTTTTCCAGATCCATGGGCTAATACACACGAAAAATCAAGAAAGTCATGTAATTTCTAAAAGTTGGCTCATAAATGCAAAAACATGGCTTAAAATGGTGGTATTATAAGTAATTTTCTCCCAACTCATTACGGAGGTTCTTACAAAAATTTCAGAAAAAAACATTGGGGAGCCCCTTAGGCGTCAGATCCATGGGCTAATACACACGAAAAAAAATCAAAAAAGTTGCGTAATTCCTAAAAAGGTTAGCTCGTAAATGCGTAAATATGCCTTAAAAATAGTGGGACTATACGTAATGCTACCCCAACTCATCATGGAGGTCCTCATAAAGTTTTTTCAGAATTTTTTTTGAGTGCCCCAAGACGTCAGATCCATGGACTAATACACACAAAACTCTATTTGTGGAATCACACTGAGTATGTTTTTGTAATCAAAATATGTGATGCTAAGTGTTCCACTCTGAGCAAGACGAGTGATGTATGTGTTAAGTGCATGCAATGATTTCGAACCTTGCAAGGACTTTAAGCTTGTTATTTAAGTGAAAAGGTTTGAGGGGTCGACTCATTATTCGTTGAGTTTCTAGATCCGCACCTACCTGCCTTTGCAGATTTCTTTTAGATGGAAAACCATCGTAATACTCGAGAGGATATATCAGAATCTTGTTGAATTCTTAAAGACATGTTATTCTATTTTCAACTGAGATCACCTTTTGATGCAAAATATGTTTTGTTGATGAGAGAAGCGAGATTGAGATAGTTTGGACATGTGAATATGAGGTGTGTGAAATGTGGATGCACCACTAAGGAGTTGTAATATGTTGGCTATTGCAGGTTTTAGAAAAGGTAGAAGTAAGCCGAAAAAACACTAGGGGAGGTGATTTGACAGAACATGATATATCTTCATCTTACTGACAATAGGACCATAAATCGGAAGACATAAAGGTCGTGGATTAGGGTAGAAGAGCAGTAAAGTAGTTGAGTGTTGTCACTTTTTATGTGGGATAGGCAAGGGGTCAGTCCCTTCTTCCAATCTTCTCTTTATTCAATGTAGTATTGTTTCTTATTAGCTTAGTATTTTATTCTTCACTTATCACAACTACTTGTTGCTTCATTTGCTCTTTGTATCTTGTCTTTTTGTAATGGCATAATACATAAATATGTCCTTTAACTTGGCTTCAAATCACATTTATGTCCTTCAACTTTGGATGTGCACAAGTAGACACTTAAACTTGTATAAAGTTGAACAAATAGATACATATGTCCTACATGACATTCTACATGTCATTTTTTGTCCTACGTGGTGTCCTACATGTATTGTGCCATGTAGGACTCGCGTGTTTACTTGTTCTACTTTATACAAGTTTAAGTGTCTACTTGTGCATATCCAAAGTTGGAGGACATAAACGTAAAATGAGACCAAGTTAGAGGGCACATTTATGTATTATGCCTTTTGTAATTGTTGTTTTCCTTTTTATCGTTTTGTCAACACTTTTTTGAGACGGGGATCTATCGAAGCCATTTTATCTACCCCACAAAGGTAGGGTTAGGGTATGCGTACATCCTTCCCTCCTAGACCTCGCTGGTGGAATTACACAAGATATGTTATTATATTATTATTGTTTGGACGACCCTTTCTAACTTCCAATTTTCATTCGGTGTCCGTTGCTTTAGCTAATTATCTTTTAAATAATTTATTTCCAATATGTGATGGTTGGGATCTCTTCACCCTTAAATCGAGCTCACGGGTTTGAACCCTGGATATAGAAAAAATCCGATTGGGACTGTTGCCCCCAAAATGGGTCTTACAATGTGCGATGTGGATATAGTTGAACTCCAATGCGGATACCGAACACCAGATGGAAAGTCAAAAGGAAAATCTTTTAAATAACTTAATTATATAAATATTTTTCACACGATCGATTGATAAATGTAACTTAAACTCTTTCTACATTTGTATTTTCCCACCTAAAAGAGTTAATGCCACATTCATTTGATGAAAGTGATGAGCTATTCTTATCCTCATTTTGATCTTCATCGAATCATCCTTGTACGTTGAGGTTTAATCATTTGATATTTGAAATTTATTGGTTCGATTACTTCGACCTAACAATTAGTCTAAAAATAAAACAAATGATATCGCGATGGTTTTCTTGTCTTTCTTCTTAGTTGTGTGACTAAATGACACCCCTATGAAGTTATTTGATAATACAGGATATGACAGATTCAATTTCCTTGTGTGCAGCTCCTCCGCGGCTAACAGAATTCTTGATCTTATTCCTCAACTCTACTGCCCTTTGCCTCATTTCGATCCCTTCTGTCGTTCCCATCAACTTGTTGACAGCTTTCTCAATGGTTGATGCTGTTACCAATTCCTCTCGACGTGCCCAACTCCTAACAGATGTTGCAATCTTCAGCAAGTTGGTTACAAAAACAGCGTTAAATGGTTGATCGTAATTGATTGGCCAAGCTGCTATAGGCACTCCCATGCTAATGCTCTCGAGACAAGAATTCCATCCACAGTGACTCAAAAATCCGCCTGTCGATGTATGTCCCAAGATTTCCAATTGTGGTGCCCAATTTTTCACCACTAGTCCTCTTCTTTCCACTCTTTCTTCAAACCCTTTTGGCAATTCAATCTTCTCATCATTCTCTTCAAAATTTTCAGTTTCCATTTTTTTATCTGCTTGTCTTAGTACCCAAATGAAGTTATGATTGCTCTGTTCTAAACCAAGCGCGAGCTCATTGACTTGCTCTTGTGTTAATGTAGTGGTTGTTCCAAACGAGATGAATATTACTGAGTTAACGTCTTGCTTGTCTAGAAATTCTAGACATTCATGCTTCGTCATGTTGCTAGAGTCGCGTGATTCTAGCAACATATGAAGTGGACCAACAGCCCAATACTGCTTGACTTTTGTATGTGCAAGTAAATTCAGGTACTTACTTTCGACTTCTCTGCACGAGTTCATGATTTCTCCTGAATTGAGCTTCCACTCATGTTCTTTTCTAACGTGTGCTGCTGCATATGGTCCACAACAGCTCTCCAACAACGGAAACTCATCGTGCATTTGTTTGATCATTTTTTCATGATGATGATCATCATCATCAACTAAGTGATCAATACTTTGTCGGAGCATAGAGTATCTTGCAAAAGCTGAAATGGCGTGGAACATATAAGACTTCACGTTCGGGATCAATGAATGAACATCCCTTATATGCTCCATCATTATGGAATCATGAATTATAACCAATCTCTTCGCATAGGTAGAGATATCAATACAAGTTCTTCTAATGGGCTCGACGAGCTTTTTCATAAATATAATAATCGAAGGCAAATCATTGCCAGCATCAAGAGAAGAAGGTACCAAAAGATCATGAAAATGGATGTTTGAGGCACATAGACCACCTTGGACGCGAAGTTTCAAATCTTGGTTCCGATCAGCAAGGCAGAGGAAGTGTACTTGTATATTATGGGAAGCGATGAAACGAGCAAGAACGAAGAGCTGATTGAGATGGCTAAAATCAGGAAATGGCACCATGGCTACAATCACTTCATCAAGGTGAACAACCTTGTCTGATGAGTTTGTAGACATTGGAAGAAAAAAAGAAGAGAAGAACTGAGAAATGAATAACTTACAATATGTTTGACAATTGTGTATTATAAAGACGGTAATAAAGACTTTTGAATCTCGTGATATTAAATATGTCATACATAATGTTGGATTTATAGAAGGAAAGTAAGTCAGATAAATTGAAACGGAATCAGAGAAAAAATGTTAATTGATAGACATTACTCTATTAATTTAAAACTTTCCATAGAGTTGGCTACACAATTCAATTACCTATAAAGGAGTGGGCACACAATTCTATGACCTATTTAGGAGAAAAAAAAAGGTGTTATATTCAAGTCTCCCCAAGCCTATTGGCAAAAAATAAATACATAGTTAAGCTATGTTGCTCGGACTCTGCAAAAATGACGTGTTTTGAAGGATCCGATACACATACTTGGAGGAATTTATCGACTTGAATCAAGGAATTCATCATGAATGACATAAGAAATAGGAGACTAATTAACCATTAGTATAAAAAATATACTTCTGTATAGTCATTGTTGATTAAAAATTTTAATTATACAAAACTTGAAACCTGATAACAAGATAAAAGATCTTTTCTTGGTTGATATGGTCAATTATTGCAGATTCTTGAAATACAAACTTTTACAAGCCACTAATAATCAATTTTATAATCGAATCGTACTACGGGACCATTTTCGTAAAAAGGCCAAAAGTACTACTACTCAACTCAGGGGCGGAGCTAGGAGGGAGCAAGGGAGTTCATCCGAATCCTGTTCAGCTGTAAGTTACATGGTATATAGAAGAACAAAATTATCTTTTATGTATATACAGTATATGTTGAATTCCCTTAGCCTCTTCCTGTAATTACTACTTTATTAGTGAAAATCTTGTCTCGGACACTGACTGTCTCAACTCAAAAGCCATAATAAGCAAAACTTTCAACATCTTGAACTTGCAAGCTTTTTGATAGCTGGATCAAAGCCAAAAGCAAGCCATCACCTGTCCACCAAATCAATGCACTGTCAGATTTTATATACTTATTGCCTATGTTGCTAGGACTCGTCAAAATTGTCAACTTGTGCATGTAGGATCCTCCAAAAGTAGTGCATTTCTAGGATATTGAATAGGGGTGCGTGCCAGATCCTCCAAAAGCAGCCATTTCTGGAGGATACTGATCAGGGGTGCCACAACATTTTGGAGAGTCCGAGCAACATGGCTTATCGCGAGCACAATATTTTTTTTATAGCAACATAAAAACACATACAGAGCAGTTAAAGAGAGTACCTCTGTTAGAGAAGCTACAGATGGCTCATTTCTTGGATGGGACTTGATATTTTTCCAAGTTTTGATGTCAGATTGCATCAAATTTAGTTGCTCCTTGATCTCATATAACAACGTTAGCTCTTCGTGTCTGTTAGATTCTTGCCTCGTACGTTGTCTCTCAACTTCAGCTATCTCAAACGTCGTCCTATTGACAGGACGAATCTCTGCTGTTTCTGAAGCACTAGTGGTAGGAGAAGCAGCTTCACCAACTCTATGTAACTTGTTCTCATTCTGCATAGGTACTAAATTAAGTTGCTCCTTAATGTCATGTAACAACATTAGCTCTTTGTGTCTCTCTGTCTCTTGCCTCGTACCATGTCTCTCGACTTCAGCTATCTCAAACTTCTTATTGACACGACGAATCTCTGCTGTTTCTGAAGCATTAGTCATTGGACAATTTTTCAAATGTTTTATAGGTACTAAATTTAGTTGCTCCTTAATGTCATGTAACAACATTAGCTCTTCGTGTCTATCAGGTTCTTGCTTCGTACCTTGTCTCTCGACTCCAGCTATCTTAAATGTGGTCCTATTGATGCAACGAATCTCTTCTGTTTCTGAAGCACTAGTTGCTGGACAAATTTTAAAATGCTGCTCAGGTACTAAATTTGGTTGCTCCTTAATGTCATGTAACAACATTAGCTCTAAATGTCTCTCAGGTTCTTGCCTCATACCTTGTCTCTCAACTTCAGCGATCCCAAATGCCGTCCTATTGACATAACGAATCTCTGCTGTTGCTGAAACACTAGTTGTAGGACAAATATCTAAATGCTGCATAGGTACTAAATATTTCTTATGCCAATCAGTTTCATCTTTAACAAGTTGTTTTTGAGCCTCCTTTCGGACAACAAAATCTTCGTCTTTAATGGCTCGAGGGACTTCAAAGATATCAAGAACATTCGGAGGAGAAGCAGATCGACTAGCAGCAGCTTCGTTATCTGATTTATTCCCTCGATGCTGAACGAGGTACGTTTCTTTAAATTGCTCCAAGAAATTGTTACAAGAGCTTCTTTTAGAAACTGGTAAACTAGACAATTTCGCATAGTTAGCACCAGCAATCAGTTTCACTCTTTCTTCCAACTTTTCGATCTGCTCACAGTACAAACTTATACTCCCTGCCATTGGAACATCATTCAAATCGCGTTTTGGACTGATCTTTTCGTCTTTAAGAACATCCTTTTTCATATTAGCATATTTCAATGGGATATTCGGAGTGGATTTACACCTCCCAATAGACTGAACAATCATTTTTCCTTCTAAATCCTCGAGATATTCGAGATCACAGTCATCAATATCATCATCATAGCCCATACTCACAAGTTTATTTCGATAAACTTGTGCATGATGATCCAATTCATCTATCTCTATCTGTTTTTGATCAATAAGTTCTTGTAAAACAGATAATGATTCTTCAGCATGACTCATTTTTTCTTCTACAAATCTCTTGTACTGTTCTGCTTCCATTTCCTCTGCAGCCTTTTCACCTTGTAGACGTAAAATCATCGATAACGCTTCAGTTGCTGCACTAGATGAGGCTTCACTTTCTTCATCCAACTCATTGTACAACTTCTCTATAAGTTGCTCTTGAACACAATGCATTTCTTGTAACGATTCTACGTCGAATCGAGACATTGCCTTGCCAATATCAGCCATCAAACATAACAAAAAAAAAGAAAGGAAGAAAAAAACAATCTTATTTATATCTCTAATAAGAGATACAAAGTAATCAAATGAATACCTTGCGTCGAAAAATTATAGTATACAGGTCAAAATAACACCGTTAACGAAATTTCTGATTTCGCTACTGGCTAATTGATAATAGTACTATATGAATCACCTAAAGCTCCAAAGATTCAATTTTGATCAACCTATTGCACATCCAACAAGAAATTATCTAAAAATTTACATATACATCTAGACAAAAAAAAACAAATTCCAAATTTATTATTTTTAGGTATGAAGAAACCTTAAATATTTAAATTTATTTTCTAAGGAATCACAAAATTAACAAGAAAAAAGAAGTTATTTAAGATAAAAAGATATGTTATTGTTGAAGAAGGATCAATGAAAATAGAAAAATCTCCACTAGAGGAAGATAATCAAATAGGCAAAGATAATATAAATTGATTTTCTTTCCTCTAGGGAGATTTTTCAGATCAAAAAAAAATTTTGATTTTTTTTTTTTATAATTTTTTCATGACAGTTTTGTTTTTGATTTAATTTGTGTTTTACAAAATGAAAAGTAAAACAAATCCTCTGTGAACCCGCATTTAGTGTTTACATCAAATTAAGTGATTTAACTATTAAGTGCGAGTAAGTTTTTTTTTCTTGTCTCTTCCAAATCCATATCTTAATAGATTTGGGCAAGTATATCATTACCTTCAACACTATGTTGTTGGATCTTTAAAATAAATGACGTGTGTCAGATACTCTAAAAGTAACGCATTTGGGAGAATCCGAGACGTATGCTATAACAATTTTAAAGAGTCTAAGCAATATAGCTTGAACCGGTTGGATAAGGAAGAAAAATACTTTTGTTTTCCAATAAGAAAAGAAAATTGTAATAATATGGAAGAATACAAAAAGAAGAGGACTATGTCTCCAAATTTAGAAAATTCTCATTATTTTCGGAACAGACTAAAAAGGAAACATTGCCACATAAACATGAACAAATAGAATATCTTTTGCTCTTAGTTTTTGTTATCTCCTGTATTCAGGTTAGTCAAAAATACAGAAACAGAAAAAAGATGAAATAGACAGAATGAATTTTAATCCGAGTCCACAGAAACCACTGTGTTTCCTTAAGAAATTTAATCCCTTCACTGTACCCGAGGTTGCAGATTAATTCCTCCCAAGATAAAACGGATTAACCTATTAAAGAAGTAGCGGTACCTCAAACTTCAATAACTTCAATCAATCACATCATTTGCCAAATCCAAATCCAAATCCGAATCCGAAGCCGAAGCCGAAGCCGAAGCCGAGGCCGAGGCCGAGGCCGAGCGAGCGACGACGACAGCGCGAGGGGGCACCTTCTTCTTAACCCTTTAAGAACTAAAGGAAGTGTTTCCTAATATAAGGACAACAATTTCCTCTCTTCTACCAATATGGTAAAAATGACTATT
>JAJOOH010034947.1:0-26604 GCA_029582605.1 Solanum gracilifrons
CCCTCCCCCCCCCCCCCCCCCCCCTAAACCACAAATTCCTATATAATTCTGGTTGAATCAAAACAGTGTAAGTCACTATGATTTTAATCTAATAATTAACCCCAATATCCCATGTTACTGAAAATCTATTCGATACAACATTAACTCTCTAATATTTGCTAAAAAAATAAAATTTATTGCTAGTCTGTTGGTAAATAAATAATAACTAATACAAGTATATGATAATTCATCGCTAGTTCATCATCAAATAAAATTAATCAACGATATATTTATGTTATTTAAAGATAGAAATTATCTCTTTATAAATAATGTCGGCATATACTTTTTATGAATGCAATAGTTGACGCTAGGAGAAAACTTATTGAATTCTCAACGATCGATGAATATTTATGACATTCAATATAAGAGTAACAAGTTCGTGTAGCAAAAAAAAATGGCTTACAAATCAACTATATATTACATCATACTTTCAACTAGTAGAAAGATCGATTGATACAAATAAATTCAGAATCAAGAGTTACGTGTAACTTAGAATTATTATAACCCCTTATTTAAACTTTATATATAATTCGAATTAAAATCAATGAATATATCTAAACCTTTGATACAAGTTGTCTTAAACTATATTACTATAAACAAAGACTTGACAATGGAAAATAAGTGAAAGATGAGATAAATAAAGATATTCTAATAAAAAGATGCATTATATTGCCCCCACACAACACAAAATAGATACCTTTCTTGTCAAGTTGCCATTTCTCTTCCAATTAAAAGATTGCTTGTAAGATTCTAATGAAAAAGATCCTTTTGATCATTGCCCCCACCTCATATTTTGCTTTTGCATCTCCATCAAGTTTGCATCATTAATCTTAATATTAAATTTTGTTTTGACTATTAATTTATTTAGATTTATATCGCATAAAGTTCATTCAAAAAAGTATTTTTCACTAGAATTTCTCTCTGAATTCGAATTTAAAATTTGATTAAAGATAAAAAGAATTTTATTCATTCCATCACTATTCTTAATGGCAAAGATTCAGAGTTAAGTAGATATATGATACGCTACTCTCTAAAATATATACAATATTTTAGTCCAATATATTACAAGTTGGATATTAAAAAACAGTGAAGTATGATTGGAGTCCACTTCCCCTATGAACCGTCTAATTAAATTGAGTGTGTTAATAATTTGTAGTAGTATTTATTAACTCAATATGCATGATCGTCAGAACCAATTCATTTTAAAGTTAGGTTGATATATAATCAAAATTGATCAGCAAAAATTAAATCTTAATTAAAAAAATATAGGTACTTTTTTTTATATGATCAGTTTAGGCATTTACGTACACCTTGATTAATTTTACAGGATATTTAACACCTTCCATCAGCAACGTAATAAATATCAGATAACTCTATTTATCAAGATTAGACATATATAAATTTTATATAACATGAATTTAAATTAATCAATGCTTCAACATGAATATCAAACCTCCGGAAAACAAAATAAAGAAATATGTATGTGTTGATTAATGAGAATACCAAATACACATACCTACATGGGTTTACGTGTACCTACTTCTATTCTACGTTAAAAGTTTGTTTCTTTCTTTCCAGACATTACGGGGACCATAAAAGATATTTTAAATGTTAAGAAAAAATATATTTAAAAAATGAATTTTAATACAATTGATTGTATCCTTTGGAGGTCATTTGAGATGAAAAATCATAGTAGTGAATAATAATTAAACTTTATAATAATATATTTCTTTTTAAAAAGTGTAGTATATATTTGAAGAAAAATTAAAGTGTCACTTTTAATGCACCAAATGTTCTAAGTTTTTCAGCTACTTCTTTGTGAAAAATTCAACTTTGATTTTAAATTAAGGTACGGTAAATTGACTAAGGAAGATGACGAATGCTTTAATTTGTTTTGACTTTATTAATTCGATTTACAAATTTAACTCATTTAACTCTCTTTGTGAACTCGATTATATTTCGGTCTCAAATTTGAATAAAAAAGAAGGATTGTCAAAGATCAATAAAAAATAACCTTTGTAGAAATAAGACTCGTGCTTTTTTACCTTCCCAAAACACTTAATATTTACATAAATTTCTCTAAATTTGTTTCATTATATTTTAAGTATTTAGAAGGCATAATCAATCATAGTTATACAATTAACTATTCGTGAACTTGTGGTAACTCTTCTTTATTTGGCTCGAGAAACGTTTATATTTTTGCAATTCTTAAATTTTATTAAATTAATAATAAAAAATTATATTAAAGACGTCCGCAAATTTTCTTCAATATTTATTTAAATGAGATAGTGATGTTTTGAAAAGAAAAAGAAACCATAGTGAACCAAATATCTGATTAATCAATTATAATAAGTTGAGATTTTGTGATCATTATTCAAACAAATAATAAAGACAATACATACCTTGTTTAATTATTGTTTATTAAAATCAACCTGAATATTTGGATGATTATTAAATATAAAGTGCAACAATAAGATTTTTTCCTAGACACGAACTTCAATTTATACTACATCAATTTCGACTTGTAGTTTATATTATAATCGTAATAGTTGAAGAACATATATTCTTTTTAATTGAAACGTATTTAGAGCTAAATATTATGAAAATATAGTGCTACTCTACGTGACATTTGGCATAACTGTTGCATGGGCCATAGTTACATTGATCTAACTACCACCCGCCCACTATTCATCCAATTAATTCAAACTTGTATAGTGTATAACCTATTAGAGACTTAAAACGTCTCACTAGTAAGGATTTCATTCCTAAATTCTAATGTTCATCTATCTAACATGGTATCAAAAATTGGAATCAAATATATCCAATTATATATAGTTCAACTTCAATTATCAAGCATATGCATGTGTGCGATTTTTATATGGTTTTAATAATAATCATCTCTTAAACTAATTTCTTATATTAAATTAGATTCAAACGTCCGTTTTCATAATAAAATGAGAGTGAAAGAATCTCATCTATTTCGCTATACTGATAAATAGTTAAGAGAAAGAATGTAGCAATAAAAATTGAAAAAAAATCCACAAAAGAAAAGGAATAAAAGAATTAAAAATTAGTGGATGGAGTTAGAAATATTGCAAACAAAAGCAAAGATACTTTGCTTGAAAGAACCAAAAATTAAACATTCTGTTTACTTTCCTAAGGATTTACGCATGACCAAAAATACTACAAACTCAAATTTAATTTGAACATATCATTTTATCTCATTAAATTTGAAAAATTATAATTCCGAAATAATTTAGTCCACAAATCAAATAAAATCTTAAATTTGAAAAATTATAATCTCAAAATAATTTAATCCGCGCGGAACAATGCTACTATTATATAAACAGAGTAACAATCATCCCTGAAGTGTAGTGTAAGCCAAACAAATCACCCAAAAAAAAGAATAAAAATCCCTTCTTTGTCTCCCAATTTTTTCTCAAAACTTCACTATCAATGGCGTAAAGCAATATCAAGAGATCCTCTTGCGTGTCCAAAATCTTTACACAATTGGGGCCATAACCCACAAGAAGAAAAAACCCTTAAAATAGCTAAAAAAAAACAAACCTATTTACAGTGGAAGTAGAAGCATTAAAAATTGATTTGTGTATGAGGAATATAGAGAAAAAAAGCAAAGCTGGGAAAGCACGGAGATTTATTGTTGGAAGGTTTATTCGATTGTATCCATGAAATCACGGCGGCGCTTGTGTTTTCTAAGATGAGTGATTCTGCTTATCGTGTTGATACTACCTCTCGTCTTGCTCAATGGCGAATCGACAATTTGGCTTCATGTACTTATCGCAAATCAGATCCTTTCAAGATCGGAAAATGGAATTGGTCAGTTTTTTTATATTCAAAATCCACCCAATTTATTGAATTTGTAGCTCCGCCTCTGTAATTTCTGTTTTTAATGCCTAAAATACAGGTGAAGCTACAACAATAATAATTCTACGAGTGGGGTTTTGGGAATGATAGAGTGTACGCAGATGTTACTTCTAACTCGTAGAGATAGAGATAGAGAAGTTGTTTATGATATAATCTCGGCTTTAAAAAAAGCATTTCAAAGTAGTTGATTGAAAAAGGGAGATAGTTCACTATGATAGACAGTGTAATTGAATGGTAGTGACAATTTTGAGTTTTTGAGGAGTGTACGTTATGTTGATTGAATTTTTTTTTTTTTGTTTGATTGTGAAGGCATTTAGCTGTGGAGAAGAACAGGACATTGTCTATTAAATTATATCCAGAGATATCAAATTTCACAAGAGAGAATCCTCCAATTGCATCTTTTATTATTAGATTAATTTCTTCGTTGGGAGATCGCAAGACTTTGATACACCCTGGTACCACTGGCTTAATTAAACTCAACAATCTTTTATACATGTTTTTGTTTATATCCTAATGTAAAATTGTGTTTTTGTGATTAAAGGTGTCTTCTTTTTTGTTTTTTTTTTTACATTTGTAGAAGTTATAGACAAGCAACTCAAGAGTAGCGACGATTTTGTTTGGCCTATTGAAATCCCCTTAACCGGGAAGTTCATCATTGACGTTGAATTCCTTGATCTGAAGACTGCAACGCCCAATGTACTGTTTCCTCATTTCCTCGTCTTTTTCAGTTATTACTATGTTAATCTATGTTCAAATATTCATATGGAGCATGTTTTCCTTAATACAGTGACGTAAACAATTCTATTGATACCTAAGAACTTAATTTTGGATGCATCATATAGTTAGTTTCTGCCAAAACTCTTTTATTTGGATGCATTAGATTTCTTCCCAATCAAATATAATGTCAGTGGTGGAATGTGGATCCAACCATCAGTTTACGCGTTCTGCAGAACCCAGTGTCTTGGTGTCTAAGACTATAGATATGTCGAAAATCAAGTATAGATAGAGTTAAATATACTTTTCAGAATTCACAACGTCTTGATTCTGCTCCACGAGTAAGGATAAAGTTTGTTCAACGGATGAGAAGTTTCTAATGTTACATTTCAAAATTTCTCTAACCATGTGGAAACTTATGTGTGGAAGATTACCATTGTGTTCCTCATTCATGTTCATTTGTGTTTTGTGAACTGGCAGAGTGGGGAGCTGTGCTCAATCTGGGCTGAAGGATTAACCGAGAAGCAATCGAATGCAACTGCTCTGTCATCACTTGGCCGAATGTTGTCTGAGAGCATTCACACGGACATCATAATCAATGCTTCAGATGGAAGCATTGGAGCGCATCGTGCAGTTCTTGCTGCAAGGTCACCTGTCTTCCAAAGCATGTTCTCCCATGACCTCAAAGAGAAAGAATTATCCGCTATAAACATCTCCGACATGTCAATAGAAGCTTGCCAATGCTTTCTGAATTACATTTACGGGAACATACAAAATGAAGAATTTTTAACCCATCGACTGGCTTTGCTTCGAGCAGCTGATAAGTACGACCTGTCAGATTTAAAGGAGGCATGTCATGAAAGTCTAATGGAAGACATTGACGCGAAGAATGTTCTTGAGAGGCTCCAAACTGCTTCTCTTTATCAACTGCCGAACCTGAAGGCCTGTTGTATGAGGTATCTCGTGAGGTTTGGTAAAATATTCGATATAAGAGATGATTTCTCTGCGTTTCTGCAATATGCAGACAGAGAAATCATCGGTGAAATCTTCCACGAAGTTCTTGCTGCTTGGAAAGGATTCTGATGTATTTTTCGAGCTTAAGGGGAAATATTGAACAGGGCAAAGTTACTGCTGCTTGATTGATTCAGTATTGCTTACCAGATCAGTGTGTAAACATATGTTTACTGGGAAATATATTTTGGTTTGTGTATATTCAATCTTGTACATAAATTTGATTTTACTGAAACATATGTTACCTTTGAGCTTATGAACGTCGATATCATTGTGATATATTTATGATTATTATAGCATGTCGAAAAGATTTGCATAAATGTGTGTAGTACATGTGATGTGTACTTGTTGTTTGTTAAGAATCGAATTGTGACGTGATAGATAAAATACTTGTACCTTTAATCAGAGGTTTCAGGTTCTTGGAAATGAAAAAACTCCTCTCAAGGAGCGAGTAGTGAATTTCAGATTCTAGATGAAAACTTTCACTAGTGTCCATGCCTATGGCTTTGTTATGGATTTGATAACCTTATTTCCTTACTCATGATTGAGTTAGTTAGCATTTGTGGAATCGTAGTAGCTTAGCTGATTGACTACTTGAACTTTCACCTTGTTGGTGGGAGTTCGATTTTCCACCTTATAATTTTCTTCCCCTCCCCTCAGTTGTTGTTTTTGTTTTGAAAAGGTTTGTTAACATTTAAGAAATCATGGTGACTCGTTACTTAAGAAAGATTTATTGAAGATGATGTAACAAACTAAGCAATGTACCTTTGCCTAGCCAGAAGGTAAACAGTCAATATCAAGGCATACCTTCCAGTGAAGCAACCTTTTATATAATACCACACATACTTAATTTCTTTGTGATATGTTTAACTTTTCAGTAAAAGCTATACCTAAACATGTCTCTGTGGCGTTTGAGTATTCAATAGGTACCATTCCTAGTTTAGCTATCTAAAATCGAACAAGTTTAAGGTGTCGTCTATGTATTCAGTATGCTTCTTAATTTAAAAATATGTTATGTGATACGAGGATAACGTTTTTCTAAAGTCAAATGAATCAAGTAGTCTTTTTTTATGGAAAAGAATACTTTAACAGAGTAGGAAGATTCTCACCTCGAAAGAAGATTTTCGATGCTTTATGAGGGCTAACGAATGTCTGTCCATTGTCGAAAGGTCAAGGAAGTTGGTGACATGATGACAAGAGAGCTGACGATTGGAGCGCCCGGTGAATTGATCTCTCCAATTTGATTTTAATGCAACAAGATATCAATTTCCATCATTTTTGAACTCTCCTCTATTAGGGACTTCAACCAGCAAATGAAAGCAAGACTTGATAAAGAATTTGGAGGGAATATTACTAGAATATCATAGGAACATTCTCTTTGATTTGGGCCAAGGAAAATAAACCAAATAAGATAAGAAAAGATGACAACAAATTATGGGCTTGGGTTTCATTTGGGCCTTAATGTGTAAAAGGAACAGTCTCTAATGTATTTCAAAAAGTAATGTCTCGTAGCTTTTGCTCAAATAACGTCTTTTTATTACCACTTGAAAATGGTCATCTAACTCATAAAGTTGAAATCTCGATTCTGTGTTCAGAAGATTAAGGAATTTCTGTGCAATCTGATATCCAACATAAAAAGATCTAATGGATATATTTTCCTTTCTTTTTAGTTGGTTCTTTTCTCTGTAGGTCCTTTAAAGTACACATTGAATTATTGTACTTGACATTTTGAGTTTATTGTACTTGTGTATCTTATCCACCCATCACTAGATTTTGTATTGTTAATATTGTCAACGTACATACAAATGTCCATAAACAACAACGTAAAAAGATCAGGTTCAAATCTTAGTGAAAAGATAATGATTTCGGGTAATGTCCTTATTTGTATTTGTGAACAAAGTTATCTGATACTTATGTAAAGGTAAAAGGTATTTAACAAATAGTTGGTATAAAATGTTAATTTATCTGATATTTATATTGATAAATGGTAGTATTAATAGATATCCGATAAAATAATCGAGATACGAACACCGGACACAACAGTTACTTTGTTAGGCTAGTATTTTTGTAGGGAAAAAGTTAGGTTCTTTTATAACAGAAAAAGGTACTTAAAAAAGCAAATTAAAGCAGAGTGCAAACGTCCATTTAATTTTTAAATTCCTGAAAAGACCAAAGAAAAGTTAGTCGAATAAATTTAGAAAAACAGTAAAGTGAAAAACGTGAACCCCTTCTATCACAAACTTTGCAGTTTGCAGACTATTCAGTATTAAATTTATTATCATACTTGTTTGTGATCGGAGCTGATCAATCAAAGATCGGCACTCGAAGGTTTGAAGAGCAGCAACGATAGACTCGCCAATCAAGCACAACGTGAGGCTGACTACACGGTGGATTAGGTGTGAACATCAACCCAAAGGCATCTTGGGATGGACCTAAACATCCATACCCCGACTAATTTCATGAATACATAATGCTTTTTCGAATAATTCCATAAATATCTTTTTATTGGGTAACAAAAAGATAAAAAGAAAGCATCTAGCGTTTTTGTATGAATTTAGTCATGAATATAAAACATAAAAACAGGATGAATTATGAATTTGGATCTAAAACAGAACAGGATTAACTAATTAAATTCAACATCAAAGTAAAAATACAGAGCAAATTGACGAGCGCTTTACACAAAATTAACTACTACACCATTATATAAACGAATAAACAGATCTATAATGCTAAATTCATAATGAAAAATCAGAATCTAATTCGATGGCGAAGGAGCATGAGGAAAACCTAGAAAGGGCCTTGAAGAAGAACAGTGAGAAGCAGCAGCATTGATACAATTATCAGCGAGATGAAAAGTATCCTTCAATTTATGAAATCCATTTTTGAAAACTCCAAATCCGAACAAAAAACCAATCGCCACCACAATTGCTATTAAGCATACACACATCATGCACATTCTACCGCCGCAACACATCTTTTCTTTCTCGATCTGATAAAAATTATGGGTTCTGCAAACTGCAATTGGATGAATTTGTATTATATATAGTGATGAGAGCAGTTGATTTGTTGGAGAAGGAAAAGGAGTGTTGGGCTTCTACTGATTGCTAGCGGTTACTCTACGCATCGTTTCTGCTTTTTAAAGTAATAAATCCTATCTCACCAAAAACATATTCTCTTTCTTTTTTTATGTAGTATTAAGAGTTTTGGATAAATCTTCTCGATCCTACCGTTGCTCCGCAATTTATTCTACACACATACTAATAATTAAATTTAATTTTATTACTTTGCTTTTGAAAACATGACATGTTTTATATTTATATTTTATATTTATACTATACGTGACATGTTTTATATTTATATTTATATTTATAACTATTATAGTATTTTTCAAAAAATAATAATCATATTTTACTTCTTTTCGAAAGCTTTTACCTTTTACTCTTTTTTTTTTATTTACGTAAAACATTTATTGTGTTCCTATTTGTTACGTTAATGAATTTGTGGCGTTACGGCGTTGAATTCATGGTAACGTAAAGTGTATTCGAAAGAGCAATTATTAGTCACTTTATAACTTATTTTATCACCAAATAAACCTATTTTATATATCCTTCTATATTTGAGCGACAAATATTAGTAATTTTTGGGTTAGAAAAAATATATATTTAACAAGTACAAATAATTTATTCAGAATCCAAGAAATAGAAAAAAAAAATATGATTCAAACACACATACATTGAAATTTTTGATTCCGCCTCTGATTTAATATGTATTATCCATTTACAATTTATACTCTCTCCCATGAAAAGATTCTCAATACACAAAAAAGTGAAGTAATAATTTTTGCCTAAACTTTTTAAAAGTTTGGTCCTACTATTGCAATATTAGTCCATTTGTTTGTTTGAGTGAAATGGACTAATGAACAATTACTCTAAAAATAATTTATGGATTAGGAAGATTAGTTTAGCTAAACCTCAAACATAATATGGATTTTGTCATCCTGTTGTTGTAAATTATTGACATATTAATAATACAGTTCAAATTTAATTTAATTTTATAAATAGAGGTTACTATTTATAATGAAGTGCATCAATCTACTTTTTATTTTTTCCGTTTTATTTTAACTTCATAATATTGCTTTCGAGTTTTACATATACAAGTTGAATTTACGAATTCCATGACATGTATTGATACGTGCATGAACTTCGACAACAAAAGTGGAAGTCATACAAAAATGATAGAACTTCCATCACATAAGTTCGGCCGGAAAATAGTTGAACTCATACACATATAACTGTATATGTATGAACTTCAATTATATAAAACTTCAAACACCACGTGTCTGAAAATGTTCAAAATGGATATACATACCAAGTAAATAAAAATTCGAGTACAAATTAAATGATGACATCAAAATCAGATATCCGTGCACTTTCCAATGTTTTCTACCAAAGCCTGGCTAGAGTTGGACAGATAAAAGCCCACGATTGTATAATTTATTGGGCCCATGAATTTTATGGAGTGAACTGTTCAAGTTTTAGCTCGACCCAAGCCCAATATCCTTTCGATAAGTTTGCAGTATAAATCAACAATTATTATTTCCAATAAGTATCAAAATATTTTTCATGGTTTAACATTGTTTTCACACCTTTTTTTTTTTATCATTAATCATCTAGTATTTGAAATATATTAACACAACTAATTTAGATTTGCATTGTATAATATTTATTTAAGATGGAACTCATTAGTTAAGATAATATCCTTTTAAGTATTATTTTAACATTGTATTGGAACTTCTTATATTCATTGATCATTTTGTATTTTAAACCTATTGACTCGACTAATCTAGATATTCTCCGTATAATATTCGTTTATAAGAAAAGTGCTCAGTATTATAATTTTTTTTATTTTTAAGATTCAAATTTAGAATCTATAATTAACGAGGAGAAACATTACAACATTTTAACTAGAAAATGACATTTGAACCCACTAAAAGTACTAGACATTGACATCCCCTAATTTAAATCCCACTAGCATATTTTTCTATAGTTTCTTTTTACCCACTTATGACATGGATTAGTTTGAAGACTTATAAGAAAGTCATCACTTCATTTATTTTTATTGAGACTTATAATAATATAAAAAAATAATGTTACTATATTTATCATCTTACGTTACTTATCATTAGGCCTCACATTTAAATAATTATTTAATATTGATCCAAACATTATTTTTTCTATTCTATTTTATATAAAAAACAATGTTTGATTATGCAATATTGATATATTAATTAACTAAATATTATATTAACCGATGATAAAAGAAAGTACTATAACAATAGTTGAAGGACAATACATCACAACAAAATTGAAATACACATAATTCTTCAAAATTTAACAACACCAATGACAATAACATACATAATCGCACAAATAGATTTGTGAAGAATTATGAACTGTTTCTGATAGATCTTCGACTCAAACTCTTAGAAACGATAATAAAAAATATCAAGACTAAAATGATAAAAGTTTTTTTTATTTTTATAATCCTTATTGTTCACTAAAATTAAAATCTTAAAAAAGTACTTAAGAAAAGTTAATAAAAGTACTAATCTCATCTCTCTGGCAGCTCTGCTCCCAAGTCTGCATCTTTCTCTCTTCAGTCGGATCTCAAAAGTATCCACAAACCGATCCATCTTCTCCTTCTTCTTCAACGATTCAATCCAAATACCTAATTTTCTCTGCAAATCTATACGTACAGTATATCTGTATCTATCTATTTTCCTCTTAAATAAGCACCTTTGAGTTGTCACTGTCATTTATGGCTTCTTCTCCTGGCAATCCGAACCAACCAGGTGGTACTGGTACTGGTACTGGTACTGGACCATTTGATATACACAAATTCTTCAAACCCTCAACCCCAACAAACCCTAATCCCCAAAACCCTACTTTAATTCCATCCCCTTTTCCACCTCCTAACGCTTCATACCCACCACCCACCGTCGCCGGAGTCGGACCCGGTGGGGTTTACCCTTACCCACCTCAGACTACAACCCCTTTTCATCATCACCCTCAATTCACTCATCACTTGCCGCAATACAGTACACCACATGACACCCAGTTAATGCATCAGCAGAGATCCATGTCTTTCCCCACTCCACCACTTCAACCACCACCACCTACTAGTAGTCCTCATCAATTCCCTAACCCTAATCCTGGTGCTAGGCTTATGGCACTGTTGAGTGCCCCACCGTCTACTTCGGAAGTTCCGATACAGTCCACTATGCCTATGCCTCCCATACAACCTACTACTTCGGGGTCTGAGCTTTCGGATTTCTCCTCTGGACCGAATGTTGGCGTTGCTCATTCGGGTCCGGGACCAATGAGAATGCCGAGCAGTAAGTTACCTAAAGGGAGACATTTGAATGGTGATCATATTGTTTATGATATAGATGTTAGGTTTCCTAGTGAGGTGCAGCCACAGCTGGAGGTTACTCCTATTACTAAGTATGGTTCGGATCCCGGTCTTGTATTAGGCCGGCAAATTGCAGTTAACAAAACCTATATATGTTACGGATTGAAATTGGGGGCTATTCGGGTTCTTAACATTAATACTGCATTGAGATCATTGCTTAAAGGTCTTGCGCAGGTTGGCTATTCGGATTCTCAAAGCTTCTGCCTTTTTCTGTTTATTTGGATTTCTTAGCTAGTACATGCTGGAATATCATTATTTATCTGTTATACAAACCCTATAGGCATAATGCTACAATTTATGCTAGTTGCCAATCGTAAATGTGATGATGGTGGTAATTGTGGGGAAGTTACATTAGAGTGTGCAATGTGTTCCTGATAAATTTCTTTGATAAATTTATGCCTGATACGAGGGCGCCCAATTATCCGCTTGGTGTTTTTTCTGACGTGCCTTTCAACTATGGAAAAAGTTTAATTTGGTTGAAGGACACTGCTTTTATACGGAAGCTTTGATTGGCACATTTGCATTCTAGCTAACGTGTCGGTTGCACGTGAGATGAGAATATGCTTTGTTTCACGTGATTTGGAGAATAAGCTTAATAATATTAATATGCATTTAAATTTAACTGTGTCTCGAGTAAACAAACAAAATGCTGTTATCTGCACATATGTTTTATATGGAAGCTTTGATTGGCATATTTGCATTCTAGCTAACGTGTCAGTTGCGCGTTAGATGAGAATATGCTTTGTTTCACGTGATTTGAAGAACAAGCTTAATAATATTAATATGCATTTAAATTTAACTGTCTCGAGTAAACAAACAAAATGCTGTTATCTGCACATATGTTTCATACGGAAGCTTTAATTGGCATGTTTGCATTCTACCTAACGTGTCAGTTGCGCGTGAGATGAGAATATGCTTTGTTTCACGTGATTTGAAGAATAAGCTTAATAATATTAATATGCATTTACAGTTAACTGTGTCTCGAGTAAACAAACAAAATGCTGTTATCTGCACATATGTTTTATACGGAAGCTTTGATTGGCATATTTGCATTCTAGCTAACATTTCGGTTTCACGTGAGATGAGAGTATGCTTTGTTTTACGTGATTTGAAGAATAAGCTTAATAATATTAATATGCATTTAAATTTAATTGTGTCTCGAGGAAACAAACAAAATGCTGTTATCTGCACATATGTTTGTTGTTCTATGGCTTACCACTGGAAGACTTCCGTGTACTTTCAAGTTCAGAGTTTAAGCCCATCCTGCTAATGATAATTGTCTTTGACTTTTGAGCGGACACAGAATTCTTGTTCATGACTTCCTGGCATTTGTTTATTAGTATATCTCTTGAAGGAATTTTTTTTATTGATTGATTATTGTATAAATCGTTGATATGGAATCTTCTTTGGTTCAAAAAGGAATTATTGATTTTGTGACGTATAAAAATCTGGAAATTATAATCTACTTTGTTCTTACTGATAAAAATCCATTATTGTAGTCATTTGAAAATCTTGTTCTAATTTCAGAGGGTCACAGACATGGCTTTCTTTGCAGAGGATGTTCATCTCTTGGCTAGGTAGTGGTCTGCTCTTATGTATTTTATCATACTTATGTAGTAAATTTTTTATGTTTCTAACTTGGTTTTGTCTCAGTGCGAGTGTTGATGGCCGGGTTTATATATGGAAAATTACTGAAGGACCAGATGAAGAAGAGAAGCCACAAATTACAGGAAGGATTGTCATTGCTATTCATATTGTTGGTGAAGGGGAATCTGTTCACCCACGTGTTTGTTGGCATTGTCATAAACAAGTAGCTACCCATCTCTCATTTTGGTTATCCTTTTCTTCTGTTGACATTGTGCTTAATTTTTCTTATGTTCTCTTCAATAGGAAATTCTTGTGGTTGGAATTGGGAAACGCATTTTGAAAATTGATACCACTAAAGTGGGAAAAGGTGTAGTATTTTCAGCAGATGAACCTCTGAGGTGTCCTGTTGACAAGTTGGTTGATGGGGTACAACTTATTGGTACCCATGATGGAGAAGTGACTGATTTATCAATGTGCCAGTGGATGACCACTCGTTTGGTATCTGCATCAGTGGATGGCACGGTTCGTGAGATTTTTGCTTTATTTTGTAGTTTTAGCTGTTTATGCAATGCCCTTTTTCAGTTTTTCTTTAAAGAAAGAACTGTTTGATATAGGTATCCTTGGCATAATCTTTATTTAATGGTTCATATCACTTAACATGATTTTTGTTGTGAAAATGATAACCTAACCAAACAACTCCGACCACTACATGTTATTAGCTGAACTTTTGGAGTTGAGTTGTTTGTATTTGTTGTTGAGTGGGACTGTATGTATCTTTTTTTGAAAAATTACCTCCCAATGTTAAGAAGTTGGTAAGAATAGAATGTGAAAATTCTCGGTTCCTGATATATTTATTTCCAACGGTACTTGTATGGTTCCTTGGGTTTTAGGCATTCGTTATCTTTTACCTTTTGGACCCGTTTAAGATTCTGTAATGCAGCTATGATTAAGTCTGATCTTCATTGCAAGTTGATATATAGCATGGGTAGTTGGAAAAGTTTGGTTCCTCTGTATTGGCTATTGACAGGTGCCTGTGGATTTTACTGTGTTTTCCAGATAAAGATATGGGAAGACCGGAAGTCACTTCCAATCGCAGTTCTCAGGCCTCATGATGGTCATCCTGTTAGTTCTGTTACCTTCTCGGCTGCCCCACACCGCCCAGATCACATCGTACTCATCACTGGGGTATGTGCTACTGCATCTTGTGCTGGCCATTTTTGGTCAGAATCAACTGTTTTATTTCTTAGATAACCTCATATTCTCGGATTTCATTTACTTGCTGTCCATGCTAATTTTATTTGATCTGTTTCTCAAATGACAACCCATTTGAATGTCAATCACAACTCTCTATTTTCTTTTCCATGAGTTTGCCTGTTGGTGATTCTTGAGTTTGAGTTGACCTTTTAAAGGTTTTCAGGGTCCTCTTAATCGGGAAATAAAGATATGGGCATCAGCGAGTGAAGAAGGCTGGTTGCTTCCCAGTGATGCTGAGTCATGGCGCTGTACACAGACATTGGAGCTGAAGAGTTCAGCTGAGGCTAATGTCGAAGAGGCATTTTTTAACCAAGTTGTAGCTTTGTCTCAAGCAGGTCTGCTCCTACTAGCTAATGCAAAAAAGAATGCTATATATGCTGTGCATCTAGAGTATGGCCCGAATCCGGAGGCTACCCGGATGGATTACATAGCAGGATTTACAGTCACCATGCCAATTTTGAGTTTCACTGGGACGAGTGACCTATTGCCCCATGGTGAACAGATTGTGCAGGTGTATTGTGTACAGACACAGGCCATTCAGCAGTATGCCTTGGACCTGTCCCAGTGCTTACCACCTCCAACAGAGAGTGTGGTTTTTGAAAGGACAGAATCTGGCATTTCGCGCGATGCTGCAAGCATTGAAGGATTTGCTCCTGTTGACCCCCCAGGAAGTAAACAGCAGGAGGTTCCTTTATCTAGTTCAGCACCTAAATCAGCAGTACTTGACATTGGCTCTGAGATTTCACAAACAGCTATATATCCTACAAGTACTGCACCTACTGAATCGACCACCTCCTCCATTCCAGAAACTAAATCGTCTACTTTGTCCAGTGTAACTAGTGATAATGATATTGCCCCCAGTGCATCACCTCCTCCTCCTTTGAGTCCTAAATTGTCTCGAAACTTATCTGGTTTTAGAGGTCCGTCAAACAGCTTTGGGGCAGACACCTTTGATAATGACCAAGTTGGAAATCAAAAAGTTATTGAATATCCAGTTGATCCGCAAAAGGATGGCACGCCCCCAAACTTGTCAGATATTGCTTCCTTGGACGATGAACATAAAACGTCACGGGATGATGTTCCCCCTGGTATCAGTCATCCTGTAAAGTTCAAGCACCCAACTCATTTGGTGACTCCTTCAGAGATATTGATGGCTAGATCATCCTCTGAGGTTAGCAGTGTTAATGAGCAGAAAAGTGAGTCAGAAATGAATGTTCAGGATGCTGTAACTAACAATGACACCCGCACTGTAGAGATGGAGGTTAAAGTTGGTGGTGAAGCAAAATTCAGTCAAAAAACTAATATGGGCTCTCAAGACCTTCATTCTTTTGTGTCTGAAAATAAAGAGAAAGTTTTTTGCTCTCAAGTATCTGATCTTGGATTAGAAATGGCTCGAGAATGTCGCGCCTTACCTCCTGAGACCTATCCTGTAGAGGAATCTAGGCAGTTTGATAGGGTTAGTGGAAGTGAGGGACCATCTCAACCTTCAGTTACACCAGAGGAAGACCGTGACTCTGCAAAGGACATCTCTGAAAAAGATTTAGACTCAACTATGTCAGTCACTGTTCATCAACCATCAGCTCCCAGTGCAAAAGGGAAAAAGCAAAAGGGGAAGAATTCTCAAGTGTCTGGCCCATCTTCAGCATCGCCTAGTGCTTTTAATTCAACAGATTCTCCAAATGACACTGTTGTCAGCTCAAGTACCCCTTCTATGGAAAGTGCTTTCTCACAAATTCTGTCCATGCGTGAGATGCTAAATCAGGTGCTTGCCTTTTGTCCTAAGAGCATATGTACTTATATATGTTTAGTTTAGTGCACTTTTCATTTTGTTATGCCTCTATAATTGAATATATCTTTCTTCATTTTTTTGTTTTAATTTTAATTTACCTGTGTTGGTACTTAGTTTGACGTATCCTCACTGTTCATGCATTAGCTTTTAGGTTATTCCATGTAATTATAATAGTTACTTTCATCATTCTCATCATTCATGAATGGTATCTTCGTACTTTTCCTTGTTCTATATGTGTCCTCTAACTTCCTTCTGCAATATTTCTTAGCCTGGCTGATTATCCTCCTGAAATCTGTTGGACAATTTTTTCAAATTCCATAATTTTGGTGGTTTTTTATGTGTTCCATCTTCTGCAACTATTTTTATCAGAACTTTCATTAAGGAACTCTTCCTCAAGTGGTGGAAGCTGATTTTCTTTTATATGCTTCTCTGTGTGGGAAGAGCATTCTTTACATCATTGAAATGTGTCTTGTACTGAAGATATATTAAAAGATGCTGACATTTCAACCGTCCTGCAGTTCTATTGATTTGATTACAGTACCAATCCAAACCAAAAAAAATAATACTCATTGTAGTAATGTCCTTCGATATCTTATTCTTATGTGTTGTCTTTTTTCTCGGTTTGCTGTTCCATGTAGGTTCTGACTATGCAAAAAGAAACACAAAAGCAGATGGAAATGATGGTTGCTGTTCCAGTGACCAAAGAAGGAAGAAGACTTGAAGCTGCCTTGGGACGGAGCATGGAAAAATCTGTTAAGGCCAATTCTGATGCTTTATGGGCTCGTTTACAAGAAGAGAGTGCAAAACAGGAGAAGTCTCTCCGTGATCGTACACAACAAATTACCAATTTGATCTCTAACTGCTTAAACAAGGACATGCCAGGTCTGATGGAAAAATTAATGAAGAAAGAGCTAGCAGCTGTTGGACAAGCTGTAGCACGCAGTATTACCCCTACTATTGAGAAAACAATATCAGCTGCAATTTCAGAGGCATTCCAGGTTATTATTATGAAAATCTGAAGCTTTTCTTGTCTGGATTTGCTTGTGCTTGACTGAATGGTATGGTGCAGAGAGGAGTTGGTGACAAGGCAGTGAACCAACTAGAGAAAGCAGTAAACTCCAAACTTGAAGCTACGGTAGCTAGACAAATCCAAGCACAATTCCAAACCTCTGGCAAGCAAGCTCTTCAGGTGAGCTGAAAGTTTCTGATTGAGCAATGCCAGTAGTGTGTACAACAACATTTTTCTCGCAATGTCGTGCTGCTCATGTTTTTTCTTAATGTATAGTTTACGATGTTGGATTTCTAGTTACTCTTGTTATCTTTGATCTATCATATTGCACTAAGAGTGTAACTTCATGATCCTCTCAGTTTGCTTCCCTTCCTGCTGCCCACCTCAATTTAGGTGGATACTGTACTCCTCAAATAAATGTTGAATGTTTCTTATCTGATGGCATTGTAACTGTCATGCAGGAAACACTGAAATCTACTCTGGAAGTTTCAGTGATCCCTGCCTTCGAGATGTCATGCAAGGCAATGTTTGAGCAAGTAAATTCAACATTTCAGAAAGGCATTGCTGACCACACGGTTGCTGCACAACAGCAATTTGAGTCCGTGCATTCACCTTTGGCAATTGCTCTAAGAGTACGGACCTTTATATTTTGATTAATCCTTTTGTTTGCTTGCTAATCTTTTGTTGAACTGTTCTTTTTCTGCTCTTACTTTATCTAAACTACATCAATTAATCATGCCTTCAAAATGCAAAGTTGGTTGACTAAGGTATAGTCCTTTCACTTCCTGTGTTGACTTATTTCTCATTCTTTACTGTGTTTTGAATTCAGCAAGTCACCTTTTCTTCTTTGGATCTCTATAATACCATCTTTAGAATTTGTTTGGTGTTCCAAGAAGTTAAAAACCAAACCCATCAAAAAGTTTGGGGCACGCTTTTTTTAGTTGTTTAAATCCTGTAATCTATACTTTATAGTGAGTATTCTTGACCCAGGTTATCGTGTTTTTGTTCACTTTTATTTTTTATTACAACATATTAAATGGCCACTCGCTGATCTAAATATACACACTCAGCTCCCCCAAATAGATTGCCTTCCTTCCACTTTGCTCTGTCCCAAAGTGGTTAAAGAAAATGTCCATACAATTAATCTATCACAAAAGGATGAGTTGTGCCCACTTTTTACTGTCCTCATTTATCAATGCCACTTTTCACTGTTATCCTCCAAAAACAAGCATCCAATATATTACACAGCTTGTTTCATTACCCTCATTTCTCAATACAACTTTTCATTACACCTCATGTTTCTGAAACAAGACAAATCACTTGTTCCTCTCATGCTAATAGTTGAGTGGAGTTAACTAATCTTCTCAAAATGGGAAGGGGGGAGTGGTATCTTTGTTATGTTTACATCTATTTATTTTTTTCCTAACAGATAATTAAATTTGTCTTTGTTCATGTGGAAGTTTTCTTTCTTTCTTGTTTCCTCCTTCCCTGCTTCCATACCTGGTGAATGTGTTGATGTGATTTTTCATACATTCTGAGATATTTAAATTATGGATATATTTCGGAAGTGACTGGAATCACATCCTCCTTAAAGTTAGATACTCATTAGACTCAATTGTCAGGATGCCATCAATTCAGCATCGGCAATGACACAGACATTGAGCGGAGAGCTTGCTGATAGTCAGAGACAGTTGCTTGCTCTTGCAGTTTCTGGAGCAAATTCCCAATCAGCAAATCCACTCAACCACATGAATAATGGATCATTGCTACATGAAAAGGTTCTTCCCATACCTTAGTGGATCAAAGAGTTAGCTGCTCATATTTTGATATTAGGAATTTACTACTTATTACTTTTTGTTATTAAGAATTTTCTGCTTATACTTTGCTATCACCCTCTTCTTCTTTTTGTCTTACTTTGATATCATCATGTTTTTATGTCTGCAATATAGATTGAGACACCTCCAGATCCAACCAAAGAGCTATCTAGACAGTTAGGGGAGCACAAGTATGAGGAAGCATTCACTGCAGCATTACAAATGAGTGATGTGTCCATTGTGTCGTGGTTATGCTCTCAGGTATACTGTTTACATTGGCACTTACTTATAGGATTATCAGGTAGAGTCCCGTTTCTGAGGAATATTGTTTTAAGGGGAATAAAAGAGACCAATAAGATCCAGGAAAAGAGGCACAGTTAGGGGTGAGAGAAGGAAGTAAATGGGGCATCTTAATGGTGTTAATGTTTTTGTACAAAAATGAAAAACTTAGTTCTGCCATTAGTTTAGAGCATACTTTTACCTTGTCCAATTAAAAGTTTTTACCTTAAATCTGTGTTCATTGACATCAAATAAAATTGGGACGATACAGAGAAGAAAGTTCTTTTACCTCAGAACCTATCCAAAGAATTTCAAATTTCTGTTGTAATGAATTTTATGTGCTTGCATTTAATTCTTGAGATATGTAATGGGGATTTGTAGGATATAATGATCTTCCTGATTTTTGTTGCGCTAACAAAATGACGATGGCATTCTGTGGTAGGGTGTTATTCCTGACCGTTTCCTGGTGTCTTATGCCAGGTTGATTTGGCTGGGATTTTATCCTTGAATCCCCTCCCTTTGAGCCAAGGAGTGCTCCTTTCACTTCTTCAGCAGTTATCATGTGGTATTAGCTCAGAGACAGTCCAAAAACTCTCTTGGATGAGGGATGTGCTATCTGCCATAAATCCAAATGACCCACTGATCGTAGTGCATGTTCGGCCCATCTTTGAGCAAGTATATCAGATGTTACTACAACGCAGAAACAGTGCTACCACGCCTCCTGCTGAACTTTCAATCATCCGGCTTCTTGTGCATGTTATCAATTCGATGCTGATGGCTGTTAAATGATGATATCAAGAGCAATTATCATATTTGGTGAATATAGAAAAAGCCTGTACAAATCCCAGAGGATTTCATGGAATGGCTTCAAGTCGTAACCGGAGAATTGAAGTGTACACCAACCTCCAATTATCTCTCTCTTTTCATTCAACTCTTTCTAGATAAAATCTGTAATCATTTTGCAAGTTGTAGAGACGTAGCAAAAGAAAAAAAGAAAAAGAAAAAAGCAATTTTCAAGTTGTAGAGTTGGGTGTTTTTGGATGTTGAATATTACAAAATTTTTGTGCTTGTACATTGTTCCGTTACTTTATTTTACTGCAATTTCATTTCAAGTGGGAACTCATAACTGTCGTTCTTCTAAAGTTTTTCAATGTGCAAGGAATAGCTCCTTTTTATTGCAAGCAAATGCTTTTATTACTAGATGTGTATCTTACTTTCTAAATTAAGTTTATTAATAATGCTTTGAAATTCTATATTTGACTGGTACTATAACCTTTCCACCTTCAACTTCTTTCTTTACAATCAGTCCAGGCCTATCTTCATTTTCCAGTGTATTAAGGCCTATCTTCATTTTTCAGTGTATTAATCCTATTTCGCAGTGAGGATTCAAAACTATCTTCATTTTCCAGTGTATTAATCCTATTTCGCAGTGAGGATTCAAAACCTGAATTGTGAGTCATGGGCTAAGACTCTAACAGGACCTGGAGTGTGAATGAATCTTCCGAGGAGAAGTTTGATGGATTGGAAGGGCCCGAAAGAGGAAATGGCTGCCCTCCTTTCGAAATAACACTCAAAACAACAAAAAAAAAAAAACTTCCAGTAAATAAACATCAAAGTGAGATAGAAAATCGGTGCGTAGAGCTGATTTGCCTGCAATCTCTCCTCCATATATGGAATTAACACAACTATTTGTTCCTCAAACAAGAAAATTTTCTTTCTCTTTTTTTTTTTTTTTCATTTTTGCCAATGGCTCAATTACAGACAGAGAACAAAAAAGGAACAAAAAAAAAATGAAAAGCAGGATGTAGTATGTACAAAAGCTAAATCTCCATCTAAATGCCATTTGACAAAAAAAATACAGCGGAGAAATGTAGGTCCCTAATCATCATCTCCTATCACCAGCATTGATCCGTTTCCCATCTCCGGGTCGGGTATATACGAAATCCATCAACCGACCGAGCAAAACCTCGCCGGCGAGAGCCCACGCTCAGCTTGAGATCGTATAGAGCTCTAGCTGAAGGATCAGATAGCGTAACATAAGCATCGTGAATCTCAATGAAATCCCGTCCGTCGGACGATTCCTCCGGCAGAGAAGCAGAGTCAGGATGATACAATTTCGCTAAATTCCGGTAAGCAGCCTTAATCTCTTTCGGTGATGCGTCTCTTTTAACTCTTAACACCTCATATAAACTCACCGATCTTCTCTCCATCATCATCGGAGCCTCGGCAACGGCAGATGCACATATTGTCCCCCTCCGAAAATTCTTTCCAGTGAACAAACTGCGGCGATTAGATCCGACCGGCGCGGCGGCGGAATAGGATGATTTATGAACGGAAAAGGAGAAGGAAGTTGAAATTAGGGTTAGGGATTGAATCATTTCAATTTTTTTTTAGGATGAAAGAGAAAAGTGAGAAAGAGGATTTTATATAAAGCTAAAAAGTCTAAAAAGAGGGAATCTTTAAACCGAGGACGGCGGGCATACCCACCGATTTTTTGTTTAAGAAATACAGTTGGAAAATGAAAGACTGTGTGCTGATTAGGCATTTTTTAATTCTTTTTTTGTGTTTTTTTTAAATCTTCTAGAAGATTGAGAGCTTTTTGTTTATTAAGCTTCTAGAAGATTTAGAGTTGTAGACTTGTTGTAGTGGTAGTAGATGTAGAATTTCTATCATATGTTGTTGAAGTGGTATAAATTATGGACTTTACTACACAATGCTTGACGTACAAGAACAACTAGTGTTGCTATTTTCTATTATATACTTCCTAATATGAGGGATGAACATAGAAAAAAAATATTGTGTCTTTGCGAAAGAACGAATCAGATTGTGGTATATGATTAAATTAAAACAAAGCTATTTAGTATTGATTTGATAAAGTTTTATCATAATTGGGCAGCTTGCGAGATCAGCCTCTCCCCGAGGGCAAAGCCATCCTACGACTCAAGGCAACACTCTTAAGAAAGATCAATAATAAATTTCGAGTCTGGTGTCAACCTATCTCCAATTGAGCCTAATATCATAGCTTAGGCAAGTGCTACTAGTTTATAGATAGCCTTTTTAGTGCTAAGCATATTGTCTTTAACACTAAAGTGACGATTCAATTTTTTGGCCTATAAAAACATCCTATTAAAAAAATAGAAGACATCAAAACATTCCAGAGGTCATCCTTCTTATATTTTCTCCGAAAAGAAATGAAATTGATCATCGACTTTAACTCAATGCCTTTAACCCCATTTTATAAATTTTACTGCTAATCAAACTGACAATTTTTTTGATAAACAATTGCTCTTAAAAAGAAATGGAGGTGAAACTAAGTTCAAAGAAGTCAAAATATACCTTAGTGTGTCAAAATACAACAAAATTCTATCCAACTCAAACAAATTCTTTTTACAATTGGGGTCAAAGTTTTATCTTCAAGTAATTGAATACTTTTACTTGAGACTTCCAAATGACTCATTGACTTGTCAAAATTACAATTTTCAATCATGTTAAGATAAGTTTTGAATGATCATTTTGGACTCTTAACCAATTTTGAATCATATCATTTAATACTTTGAAAATTGGGGAGGGGTGGGGGACAATGCTTCTAGATCCAAAATTGGAGAAAAGTCATTGTCATTATTCATTAATTGGTACTATTGACGTCTACTTAGTTTCTTTTTTTTTTCTAATCCAAAATTGGGTTTGTACTTTGAAGGTTGGATAGGTCTTCATGCACTACAAATAGCTATCAATTATAATTGCATTCAACTATAAGATAAGCCTTCTAGAAACCTTTTCCTTTAAACCATTTCTTAAACCACTAAATTAGTAATATTATCACATGTCTTTGTAATAGTTGTGCTTTACCACCATCTCTCCCAATTTTTTTTTTTAAAATATTTCCTTAATTAGTAGAAGATCATTCATTGATTAAAATTTTGATTCATCACGCCTCATGTGAAAATAATAACCATCGTGTCTTCCACCAAATCAAATTCCTCACTAGTAAATACTACCTATATGAATATATTTTTAATTGTGTCTTATATCTTGCTAAATGTTTTAAAAGTTTTGCTTAGATTATGCAAGTCAAATACCATCACATAGATTGAAAATAAAATACTCCCTCCGTCCCTTTTTACTTGTCCATATTTCCTTTTTTAGATGTCCCTATTTACTTGTCCATTTTGACAAATCAAGAAAAGACAACAATTTTTTTCCTATTATACCCTTATTTACACTTCTTGAAAATTGTAAAAGTGTATGTTGTTTCCCTCCAATTTATTTCACTTGAATTCAAAGAAGTGATTGTAATTTTGAAATGAAAAGTTGTCATAAGGATAAAATTGTAACTTCACTGTGCTAATCATTGTTGCCTTAATCTGTGTGTCATTTCTAAAGTGGACAACTAATAGTAATATTAAACTATGTGACTATCATGATTCCAAAAATTACCTCTCTATTTACACGAATTGATCGTAAAATTTGCATGACCTTACTTGATTAAATTTTACTGAATATATTAATGTTGTTATCATAATACACCTTATTCATTTTTTATTTTTTTTAAGATAAGCCTTATATGAATTATATGAATAAAGGGATAAAATTGTCAAATATGTATTTACTCATCCACAAAGGACTTTTTTTCTAAAATTTCATTGGATCCTCAAAAGCAGGATAAATTGGCAAAAAAAAAATACAGGATATATACGTATCTAATCTCCAACTAATAAAATGCCATATACAGTGTTAACGCGGCAAAGTGGGTCCCCTAAATCCTAATCATCTGACGTCACCAACACTGATCCGTTTCCCATCTTCGGGTCGGGTAAAACTCTGACCCATTCATACGAATTCCATCGCCGGAGCTCCCAAATCCTCGTCGGCCGGAGCTCATGTTTAACTTGAGATCGTACAGATCCCTAGAAACAGGATCTGATAACGTAGAATAAGCTTCGTGAATCTCAATGAAATGCCGGCCGTCGGAAGATTCCTCCGACGGAGACGCAGCATCGGGATGGTATAGCTTAGCTAAATTCCGGTAAGCTGATTTTATCTCTGTTGCTGACGCATTTGATTTTACCCTTAGCACATCGTAGAGACTCGCCGGTGTTTTTCTTCGCAATACCGGCGGCGCCTCCGCAACGGAGGCGGCATATACCGCTGCTGTTCCATTATTCCTTCGGGGAAATGTGACTCCGGATCTGAAACCGGCGGTGGAAGAAGGAGGGCTGTGAAGAGAAAAACGGAAAGTATTTCCGGCCGGTAGAGTTAGCGATTGGACCATCGGAAAATGCTTTTTTTTCAGTAGAGTGAGATGAAGTTGTGAGTATAATTTAAAAGGAGAAGGTGAGATCTGTATTTATATAAATCTTAAGCACCCACCGTTTGTTTCTATTGGTTTACAGTTGGAACTTAGAAGACTGTGTGCTGACTATGCATTTTTTCCTTTGTACTCATCCGTTGGTTAGCCTCATTCACGGGAGTGATTGTCAAATAGACGAGTTGGATTGATTTCGTATATCAAATAAATTGAGTGATATTGAGTTTGATTTTATCATTTCGGAAGTATAATTGAAATGCATGATTTAAGTCAAAACTAGTGTGTTTGGTTGAGTACAAACCCTGTAATTTAGTTGTAGGGTAAAGAATATGGTTTTATTATTAATAAACGTTTAAACATGTGATATGAAATCATGATTTCAAATAAATATTTGAATATGTAATTTAAGGTTATAGTTTTGAAATCAAAATTAAAATTACATGTCTAAATAAAACTTCAACTTCTGATTTATGTGATTTTGAAATTATGATTTCATATCATATATCTAAACGAACTCTTAATTAGAAGTCTTGAATTCGAGTTATCTTTGACAAGTAATATTTTGCCTAAAAAGTGAATTTTTTTTGTACGGATCTAAATTAATCGAATCTCAACACAAAAATAAAGAAATACATTGGTTAGCTTGGGATATTGCAACTTTAGCAACACTACAGAATTTTTAGATTTTAAATTTTGAATGTAGGAATTTGGAACATTACAAAACTGTGGTCTCAAAGCTCATAGTTAATGATGGTCATTTCTAACGAGACAATTCTTCTAGAAGCATTGCCCTTTTTATTTTTTTAATAATTTTTTATAGCACTTCCCTTTCACCACACAAAAAAACACACAATTTGGTGAAATGTCACTTTCTTCATTTGACTATTGCCGTCCCCTTCAATTTTTATACAAATCTCTCTTCGTTTAGAGATTTGATGTCCGATATTTATATTGAGATTTGTATAAAATAAATTATATTAAAAATAAAGCGTGCTTTAATAAATGTAATTCTATAAGTAGGAAAGTAGGATTTGAATCCCAAACTTTTAATTAATGGTGAAATATACTTATCATTCGATATTTCCACATGTACTATACCTTCTAGAAACATTTTCCCGAACGATTATTAAATTCTAAGTATAGTAAATAATTCATATAACACGACTAAAATTTTGTAGTAATAAATTATATAATGTGTCAACAACAGTTGTGCTCTACCATTACTTCAAATCTTTCTTTTATTTTTTCCCTTCAACTTAGTTGAAACTGACCATTTTTTTAATTTCTTGAATTAGATAACGTTATGCATCACATTTCTCTATAGTAATAAAAATAAATACTTCTACATTTTAAATTTTTGCTGGTCTTTGATTGTTATAGTTGACATGTCTTGCTGAAATCAGTCTATTTATTGTTCTTTTTTGGATTAAAATCATAATATATA
>JAJOOH010034948.1:0-16570 GCA_029582605.1 Solanum gracilifrons
GGTTCCCCCCCCCCCCCCCCCCCCCCACACACACACATCCACCCACCCGAGAAATTCAGAAACACTTTTAGTAGTTTAAGTTTGGATTCCTTTGTTCATTCATATGGATTTGAGGACAGAATCTTAAAATGGAAGTGTTTTTTGTTTAATAATATAACCTGCACAGAAATTTTAATTTTTAGTTAGTGGGGAATATGGCAGGATTTTGTTGCCATTGAAGGGTCCTTGTAACGCCACTTGAGCCGCGTATCTATCGAAAACAACCTCTCTAAATTGCATACACAAACTCAACTTGTTAAAGTACACTAGGTATGTTGTTAAGGGTCGTGGTACATGGATATGATTCATCCATTTTTAATCAGAAATCTCGAATTGAAATCTTGAAAACAAAAAAAATCATGATAGAAAATGCTTTCCCTTTTAACGAATCATACACAATGTGAACTCTAATCAATCAAAAATTCAAAGCGAGTATCAGATATCAAGTGAGTAACAGAAAAAACTTTAGGCTTTCAATAGGAAAGTTTTAAAGCTCCTTTTATTTGGTTTCCTACCCACCCAGTGTCTGAAGTGTCCGAGGCCTGCATCGAAACTCTGACAAAATTCGGATCACGAATTGTAGGGCTCATTTGGGAGTTGCACTCCCAACATGATTTTCTCCATATCTAGCGATCGAACCTGAAACGTCTGGTTAAGGATGAAACAGTTTCACCACTACATCACATCCCATATTGGTAAGTTTTAAAGCTCCTAGTTGTAAGAAAAGTATAAATGAATCTAACAAACATTATTAATCACTTGTCAGGATAACATATGCTTGTGTTTGACCAGTCTTTATGTTTCTTTTTTATTCACCTTGGCTGCTAAATGGGGGCTGCTAAGGACCAGTACAAAGTAATATCTTGGGACTTGTTAAATTCCCATTCTCTATGGTAACAACTACTAACAATAACTTCACTTTTCTCCCTGTCTTAAGACCAGTACAAAGTAACACATCTTGATACCTTTTTTTAGTTTTTTGTCATTCGATGTACGATATCTGCTTTGTGATCTCGATTAATTCAATCCACATTTTTGATAGCTAAGGGGTGGTTCTATTCTTTCAAGAAAATAATTCTTTGTAAGTGAGATATATTGACAATGAATGCTATCAACAAGCAAAATTAAAACAAGGTAGGCTATTTCACTTACTCAAGGGTCAATCAGTGTCGAAAAGGACCACAAGAATCGCGGTCCCTGCCTGTTAATCGATAATAATAAACGTAGAGCTGATATTTACCTACAAGAATACAGATTTCAGATCATCTGCAAACACTTAGATATGATTACTCTGTAAATGATACAGATACTCAGACGAAATGTACAACAGTCTGCTAGTTATATATTAAATGTACCTCATACATACTTCAATCAAAATGCAGGTCATGATAAATTATAATGATACATCGATGTAACACTCGTATTAAATAAGTGGTATTTATCTCTTCGTCAAATGGTTCACAAGGAAGAATTTCTTCTATTAGAAGAATGGTTTATCGCGTTGTGAAGGAACAAAGGAAAATGCTAACTCAGGGTCTCTAAGATAGCTTTATTCTACATCTATGTTGCTCAGACTCGTCAAAAAATAACGCCAGTGTGTGTCAGATCCTACAAAAGTTGTGCGTTTGGAGGATCTGACACTGGTGTGTTAACATTTTTGGATGATCCGAGCAACATAGTACTACATATACCCTTCTGAACGGGTATGTACCTTAACAAAAAATTGAGGAATCCCATGTTCTTGCATTATTCCTTTTAACAGTTGGGAACAGGGCAATGCCATGAGTTTTCTCAATCTGGCTCCCTGCTCCTTTAATAGACTTGCAAGTTTCATGCAAAAAAATTGAGCTGCGTATTTTTAATTCAAAGAAAGTCTGGCTGGCCTGTGGATGTTAAGCAACGATGCCACATGCGGCTGTTAGGGTCCACGATCTTGGGTTGAGCAATGACTTCTGGAATTGGAAAGTACACATAGTGAGTATTGCATATACCAACTGTGATCCCGCTATATCCAGCGAATGCACCATGAACCTATCAAACAACCGAGCATTGGTTAAATTTTCGAATAACTCAACAACAGAAAGCAATTTGTCTTTTGTAAAACAACAAACATCAAGAAAGTTTTTTCATAAGTATTAAGTGAGGTTGAGAGACTTACAGCATTTTGACCTAGTACAGTACAGAGAATTCGATCTGATGCATTTGCACGGCATGCACGAATCATGTAGGTAGGATCAATGTATTTAACATCAGTTGTAACCCCAATCTCCTTGAAGTACTTTTTGATCTATAAGAAAGCAAGCATACCATCGTAAATTTTCTCGATAAAAAGGAGGAGGAGGAACGTGCACATGCATGGTCACTTCTCAAATTGATCAACAGGGCATTACATAGCTTTCCCTCAATAGTCAGAGGAGAAAGCATACAGATGGAGAAGACGGAAACAGGAAACAAAGTGAACTACGAACAAATGATTGTGTAACGCTCATATTGGACAAAGATTCAAGGGGGCCTTACAAGTGATTCAATTAAGTTGCTTTAACTTTTTTCTTTTCTTCTGTTTTGATAAATCAGTAGCTTTAACTTCTTAAATATAATGAAAATTAAGAAGAGTATTGAAGCTCCTTAAAACCAACGTGTACGCAACTCGCATGTACATGTAAAACTAGTCAACAAATATCTAGTAACAATCCCATAAATGTGTAGCTTGCCATCCACAAACCTGTTGTTGTATATGAACACCAATATCTCCAAGTACAGCATTTCCAGATGCATCCTTTGCATTGGTTTTCTCGAGGAAATCCTACACGAAGGTTTAGTAAGATAGCAATTAAATAATATAAAAATCCAGAAGTATTTCTTCTGTTTTCATTGCTCGAATCAACTATAAATGACAAAATGGTGACAAACTTGGAAACATCTAAATGATTGTTTACAACTTTAAGTAAAGAGTAACGAAAAATTTGTATGCTGTGGTTCTCCAGTAGATAATATATCAAAAGCCGATGGTCTGTAATTTTCACCCTTCCTAGTACAATTCTTCATTTTCGATAGTAATTAATAGTTTTTCGATCTTTTTGGACTGTTAGACATATAACAAATATTACTTATTTTATGTCCCATTGCAACAGAGACAAGAAAATACAATAGAACTTACCTGCCCTGCTCCCTCTGCTACACAAATCACAGCTGATCCCTTTGCCTCAAGCAGATATTTTAGATGCTGCAACACACCATGAGGCCCATGCAGATTAAACGGCACCTGAGATCAAATCGACATGATCTTATTGAGAAGCCCCTTAAACAGAACCAGTTATATACCAACTGATCGAGATTAGACTAACCTCTGGAATCAAGCATATGTCTATCTGTCCACTAGCTAGTGATGTATGCATAGCTATAAAACCACTGCTACGACCCATCAACTTCACAATTCCGATACCATGATATGCACTATGTGCCTACAGTAAATAGATTTCAGGGAAGAATTATGATCCATGATTGCTTCAGTGACTGCAACGTAAATGAGCAATCTTTTTGTACAGATACTGTGAGATACCTTCTGGAGGAGTAAACTTTGAAATACTTAAGCGGAAAGACGCAAGGGGATGCAAAACTTATAGCAGGACTGTAAAGTAGTACCTCAATATAAGCAGAATTAATGGCTCTCTGTGCTTCTTCAACAGCAGTATCAAAACCAAATGTTTTGTCCATAAGCATAATATCATTGTCTATAGTTTTTGGCACACCAACTACAGCTACCTGCATACGTCTTCTACGGCACTGCACATCAAGTACACAAAAGAAAGTTATACTTCCTAAGTGACATCATTACTTCAAAGTTATACCATTGGAGACTACTGAGTTTTCGGCTACTCGCCCATTCCTGGTTAAGATTAACATAATCCAACTTAACAGATATAGAGGCCACAATCGACAACCTCATCATGAATTGCGTTTGCGCCAGCATGTGTACCATTTCCACCGATCACAAAGAGCATGTTTATTCCTCTTTCCTGAAATTAAGACGGAGTGAATCGTAGATAAAGCCAGCATGATAATTCTGGTGCAAGTAAACTATAGAGCCAGTCAAGAACCTGAATGCTATCCACAATGTCGGAAACTTTAGGTCCTCCACGTGATACGCCTAGCAAGCTTCCACCGGAAAGATGAACATTTTGAACCACTTTCCTGGATAACTGGTAACGAAACATACAACGACTTGTCGCTAAATATTATTTCTGTTAAGAAGTATATTTTTCCTAAAAATCAAGACTTTATCCATAATAATTCATGAAAGATTTAAGTTTTTTGCGCTAAACTCTAGCCAATACGAGGAGAATCTGCATAGGGAGTAATAAGAAGCAACTTACTGGCATTTCAGCTAAATCATTGCTTGAAAACCCACGGTACCCAAATGGAATTCCCACAATTTGCTTCACACCGTATATCTCAAGGGTGATAACTATCTGCAATCATTAGAAATAAATAGCAATACATCAATGTTGTACATTGAAATAACATGACTGAATTGTTTTCTAAAAAAAGAAGAACAAGCAAAAGAACAAAGTATATGTTAAGACCTGTCGAATAACGTCATTAAGACCTGGGCATAGTCCACCACAGGTTATGATTGCTGCTTTCACCTCCTCTGGTTTGAAATATATTTTCTCTCGAGGACCAGCACGATGAACCCTAAACAAGATCAATGACATATTTACAACCTCTAAGGGCAACAAGCTACAAATTTTGAACTAAATTCCTTTATTAAAATCATTTTATCTCGCGCCAGAGTTGAAAATTCTTGGCAAGACTGTAAAACCTCTACAAGTTGATGTTCAATATATCTAAAGACACAATCACTTTCAAGAAGTTAACAAACTATATTGTTCTGTAAGATTTTATTTTATAAATAGACATTAAAAACTTTCCGGAGAATTCAATAAATCCTAATATTTTCTTTTTTGCTTAAAGGATTCTTAGCTCCTTAGTTTTGATAAGAAAAAAGGATTCTTAGATCCTTAGTATCAGAATGATTGAAGCACAGGTGCAGCTTAGCATTGAGGCTGTGTAGTATAGGCCATATTTACATAAACCATTGCCATGTAACTTGTTGCTACAGAAAACTATAAAGAAGCTTACCATTGCTCTACCCATGTACAATCGGGATCAATGCACTCAGCACCAGCAGAAGTCGGAGAGGAATAATTAATAGTCTGAAAAATAACAGAACTTTGCATGAATGGATTGGCAGGAAATAACTAAAATGCAACGAAAAGAAAAACACGTGTCTGTTCATTTTTTTTGAGAAAAAATAATTATGTGTTTGTTTATTCAACACAGAGAGTGTTCTGTTTGCTCTTTCGCGACAAAGAATCATCCTGCTATCATAAGGTGCATTGACTCTCAAAGACAAGACAAGTATACAAACAAATTATTGTTTCTCCAGCTTATGTTGTGGCCCCATCTATCCTCACCAAAGAATGTACTCTGAGCTCCGAATCAAAGGGAAACATAGGAAAATGTACTTGCAACTCCAAAATTGGAATTTTGGCTTATGAACTTTCTTCTCTCAATCAAAACTCATCCATACGAGACATGGAACTCTATTATGCCTAGAAAGTTTGAAATTGCCATCTATAGAAGGTTTCATTTTAACGACTACTATGTGTCAACGCCAAGCTAGTTGGGGATTGCTGCTCCAAAACAATGCCTGACTTATATATCTAATTCAATAGAGAAAAAGGGTTCATAATCCTAGAAGCAAAATTCTCAATATTTACCAAGTTAAACACTACATAAAACCTTAACTAATAGAGTGAAACTTTTCCACATCTATCTAGATTGAAGAAATACGCAAGTATTTAAGATTTCACTGCTGAACGGTACGCATATCTGACAATACATAAAATAAGCTTTATAACGATTCTGAACGAATCCTTTACCCGCAAATCATGTGGGAGTGCAAACTCAAGTGAGAATCTTATTATGTTTTTAGAAGTGAACTTAGTCCCTTTGGACATCGAATTCACCAAAATGTTGCCCTTTGCCACTATAATCAACTGGCAACGGGCAATCAGTGTGAGGCAAGCTACGCTAAATTATAAGGAAACAACGCTTACTTTAAGAAGTACTCTGTCATTGTTATTGATGTATCCGTGCCATTCTTCATCTGAAGGATATCCTTGTGCAAAATCCTCAGTGACTGGAGTTCTGTAACACAATTGTTGCACTAAAGTTAGTAATGTGAGGAATCGATGTTGAATATCATCGAGGTATCTCTTGGCTACCACATTCTTTATCATTTTAAAATTAGATATAATTCCAATTTTCAACTCAACTAGAGTAGCAAACAACTTATCATTATTCTCAATTTTACAAACAAACCAAGCCATTTATACCCCATTTCAACAAAGAAAAATGAGAAAAGATAAATAAAATAACAGAGATATAGACAATTAACAATAGCAAAAATTATAAAAGAAGAAATTGCACAAAAAAAATCAATTTTTTTTGAAAATATGTTCAATTTAAACTATAAAGTTTGTATTTTTTTTTAATTTGCTGAAAATTCAAATCCATGCATATGACATTTGTTCTCAAAAAGCTCAATACTCCCCTGTCCCAACATAAGTGTCACTGGAGCCAAAAAAATAAAATAAAATAAAATCGTCCCACAGGTGTGGAACTCAAGACCCTATGTCAATCTATGCCACACTTTTTTTTAGTCGGGAACAAAAGAATGCATTTTTTTATATTTGGAAACAATTTAACTTACGCTTTTCTTTTATTCTCTACCAAACCAATGCACGTTTCTATATTCAAAAACAATTTAACTTTAAAATTACCCTTTTACCCCTAATGAAATTATTTATAACCACACAAATGATCTAGCAATATTTTGAACTTATAAATTTCAAGTTTTTACTTTCTTTCTAGGGACAAATCAAAGGGTGCCACATAAATTGACACCAAGTAAATATATTTTTACCAATTATTATAGAGAAACATCTAATAAACCGAGGTAATTTAGTAAACTACACCTTCCATATATTATTTTTAGCGTGAAATAAGCTAAAATGATACTTATTTTGGAACGACGAATACAACAAACAGCAATATCAGATGAATTAAAACAGAGTGTTCTCAGAAAAAATACCTCATTTTGAGACAGAAAGTGGAAGGATACGAAACGGCGTTGGGAAATACATCAGTAATGTGAGGAATATTGAAACGAGCTTCGAATTCTCTCTCATACTTCACTTTCCAATCCGGATCGCTGAAATCGATGTTGTTAGGGACGACGAAATTACTTGATTGAGCTGCAACTCTCATTCTCATTTTCCGGCGAGCTACCGGCGGCAACTTAATCGACTTGACGGAGCTGATAAGTAGCTCATTTTCGCCGGAAATAGTCGTCGACGGTCGAATCCGATTTGATCCGATCGCCGCTGAAAGCGACTCCATTTGTCAAGCAAAAATGTGTAGAAGTTTGAAAGAATAATGTAGAAAAAGTTTCTGCTTGTTTTTGTATAAACAGAGGGGAAAAAAAGGAAAAAAAGAAAGTTAAAAAATGGTTTTCCCCTTTATTTTTGGAATATTTCCATTTCGAGTAGTAGTTTATAGCCTTCCAAAAAGTGATTTTTAAGTGGCTTATCGAGGACGAGTTGAGGGAAGGGAGACTGAAATGTTTAGATATGTGAAGATGAGATTTACGAATGTTTTTGTAAGGAGGTGAATGTTTTGGGGTCAAAGAGAGGTAGAGGTAGGTGGAAGAAGTATTGGAGAAAAGTGATTAAACAGAACATGACGTTAACTAGGAGGGTACGAATAAGGGTAGAAGGTTAGTAGATAGTTGAGAGATGTCGTATTATTAGTTTTTTTTTTAAATGTATTTGGCTTGGTAGTAATATAGAGTATCGTGTCGAGTGTAGTATTAGCCTATTCATGTAATTGGTGGATTTTGATATTTGATATCATTTGTGGTTTACTGTGTTTAGGGGACTACGCCTTATTATTGTTAGGGTACCTTGCATACATGTTACACATTGTTTATGCTATTAGTTGTCATATTTTTCTCCACTACCCTTTTTTTTAATTACTGTTTTAATTTATTTAAGTCAAGGGTCCTTCGAAAATAACTTCACCTTAAAGAAATAATAATAAGACTTGCGTGTAATCTATCCTCACATTAATGATGTTTTTTTATGATATCGCGATAAAAAGACAAACAATATTACTAATGGATGGGCTAGAGATCGATTTAAGATTTAAAGTTTGAAGGTGGATCATTATCTTCAACCTTTTAGAGCTTGTTTGGCAAGACACATGAGATTTTGGATTTGAGTACAATTGTGAGTAATTATACCGTTTGATCTGTTTGTTTGACCAATGGATAATTACACTCTCTAATTCTTAAAGAGAACGTTACAATTAGGTATAATTACATCATCAAATCGTAACTTTCTCTTATTCACTTTTACTTGTCATGTTTCACTTTTCGAGAGTCAAACTAATGTACTATTTTCATCTTATTAATATGAAAATGAATTGCAATTTATAATATTTTTCATATAGTTTTCGAACATCTAAATTTTATTTTAATCTATTTCAATTTTGCTACGAACATTAGTCAAATTGACTCTAGTAATACAGAACGTGACAAGTAAAAGTGACCAGAGAGAGTAATTAATATGATAAAAGATGTATATATGTAAATTTATAAGTGCCTCAAGATGTTGTATGCATTGTTAAACTACTAATTTAAGTTCATCAATGCAAAACAACACAAACCATAAACATAATCCGTTGTTGCCAAGAAATCTGAGTTGGTATAAATAAACCTTCAGAATCTTCTGCAATGGCAACCAGATGTATGAAGGTGACATTTTTGGCATCGCGAAGCACGCCATCATCACATAAAACACGCCTCACACGACTTGCAATGTGTGTGCTTGTAGCGCGTCTTGCAGGCACTTCACAGCACCAGTGTAATTTAGAAATCCCATAAACCAAAATTCATGGTTGTCAATAGAGATAACTTGGATGTACTTTTCTAACGAATTGGTTCTGCTCGACGAAGGATAAATTGCTTTAAGCTGATGCAACGGGATAATTACCTGCTCGTATCAATAGTAAACAGATGGAAATGTTAAAATACGGTTCCTCAAATGACATTGTATGTAATGAATGATGCATAAGTATCCAAAACGAACACGAAATCAGATGTACGAGTAAGTAAAACAGGTAAAAAGGTATTGTCATTTGCCAAGAGAGGAATTGGAAGCGACTTAGGAACTTCCTTTGCGTAGGTTACAAAGAATGAGTTACATTTGAAGCAAACGATTGAACATCTTTAGGAATCTAAAGTAAATAACCGCGGGAGGCTGATAAATAAACAGAGATGTACCTTGTAATAGCTCCATTCAGTCTTGTTTTCGTTTGTGTAGGGAAGGGGGTTATCGCTACAAAACGCAAGCTTAGCGGTAGATAAATATAACACTCCCATTACTGGTCCAGCTGAGGTCGATAAATAACATGCAAATGAATTCCGAAGTTGCTCCTCAGGATCTGCCTCAAATGTTTGGCGGAATATCTTGTCATAACCACCTTCAGCCAGAACCTTTGTTCCCTGAGCAATTCTTCCTAAGGCAGCATCAGCAATACTAGGGCTCGTTTTCACTATACAAGTCAACGAAAGAAAATTAAAGTTATTGCATCTGCAAAGGTAGGGGGTAAGGTCTACGTACATCCCACCATTCCAGACAATGACCATGGGAGTTAGCACTTCTAATTCTCATAATTCCTTGAATACGATGTCCATGTACGCAAAAGAGAAATCGGGAAAAGCTCAAAATAAAAGAAGAAGAAGAAGAAGAAGAAGCCTTACAGTGTTGCCATGTATTGCCAGCAATATCCTCTGCCTTCTTTGTTGCTTCACCAACCTTCTTTCCCCATCTACCAAGTACCTCTTTGACATTCTCCATTTTATCTAATAGAAATGAAAATCATATCCTCGCAGTTAGTGGCAGATGCAGTCGGTGACGGAGCCAGAAATTTCATCAAGGTGATTTAAAAATATGAAGAAGTCAAGCCGCACCCTTACTGCTGGGGTGGGGCTCGGCCTCCAAACTGTACGCAGGATGGGTTTTTGCCTCACACAGCTTGAGCTGAAGATCGGAAAAGTTTAGAAGAGCTAGGGAAACCTAGCAGCTGCCGGTCAGGGCGGGGTTAAGTTTGCTTCTTCACAAGCCTATCCTCAAAAAAGCAACTCTATAGCCCTAGCGTTTCACGTTCTTTCTATTCCGTCCCATTCTATTTTAGGATAAGCGGCTAATACTAAAATAATAAGTGAAGTAGTAGTCGTCTGACCAATCGGCTACGACACTAGATCACCCGTGCCTGCTCATTTTGTCTCGCCCTAAATGGAATGACTCTCTTAGTTACGCTGCGCCCCGACCCGATCCCCTACGTCCCCCTTTCTCCGCCCGCAACCCAATAAGTTGGCAAAGCCCACACAACCTTTACTATATATAATTTTAACCTTGTTTATGATGCAACGAATAGACATGGAATTCATTTGAACTCTATCTACTTTTTGACGCACAATATAAATTTATGTACTCACTAAGAACGCAATAAATAATAGGTATCAACTCATTGCTTTTAAAATACAACGTGCTCAATACTAATTAAGAAACTTAACATTGAACTCATAAAATTTAAATCTTCGACCTCTGTTCTCAATATGTATAATTCATTTACGTGTATTCGTGTGTGTACTAGCGCGATTTTCATTGTGTATGTATATACGTATATATATAGAGAGAGTGAAAAAGACACTAACTTTTGATATTGACGGAAGCAGAATTGTTGGCCGGAGCCGGCGATTGAGCTAAGTAAGGATTCGATCCCCGGTTACCGGTTTTTCTCTGCACCGATGACTCCGTCACCAATTCCTGGCTCCAATGCACTGATTTCTTCGATTTATTCAATCCGTTTGCCGATTTGATTCCTTCATTTTCGATTTTACCAATTTGTTTCTCATTTACAGAGGCAATTGTAATAGTATTGTCCAGTTGCACACATTTCGGATCCGGTTTCGGACATTGATCCGGATTCACACCGGAGCTGCTCTTATGCTCCGCCGGCGTCGCCGCCGCGGCGTTCTTTTCCCCGCCACCGGCGTTTTGCTGTTTCGTCATCTTCGCCGACGAGAGAAAAGAGGTAAATGTCTACAATGCAAAATTACTCTCTACCGTGATAAGGCGGCGCGTCGGAACCTTCGGCCAATTCTGGAATTTTCCGATTTGGTCCCGATTTAACGCCGGGAGAGAGACCGGCGATTTAACGCGGGAAGATACTATACGAGGGTTAATACTCTGATTTGTCAAACGCCTAATTTTCTCTTTTAATAAATATTTGTATTTTCTTAAAATCTAATTTCTAAAAACGTGCGTTTGGGTATTTATCTTAAAATATCAATACAATTTTTTTTATTACAAATGATACTTATATTGTTGAACTTTGGCTATGCTATAAAATAAAAATCAAAACATACACAAAAAAATATAAGAACAACTCATAAGTTGAGGCTAGAAAATCTTGTAAATTTGATGAACTTTAGTGCTATATTTTACTTTAAAAATAAATACATACTATAATAAAAGTATTTATCTCCTAAAATTAACTATCATGTATGAGAATAAAAACTAAACTGATACATATATTGAATCGCATCATGATTAATCTAAATATGATTTGAAGTCGCAAAACCTTGCTTCGACTCAAACACATAAGTATTAAAAAAGTAAAAGAAAAAGAAGAAATGATAAGTACGTACTTGAAAAAGATGATGGAGAAGACTCAAGAACTTGTCAATATTTTAATTAAATGAAATACTCCCTCCGTTTCAAAAAGAATAGCCTCCTTTCCTTTTTAGTCTGTTTCAAAAAGAATGACCCCTTTCTTTTTTTGGTAACATTTTACTTTCAACTTTCCACGTGACATGTTTAAGACCACAAGATTAAAGGGCAATTTTGTACATTTGACATAACTTTAATTTAGGGTCACAAAATTCAAAAGTCTTATTTATTTTCTTAAACTCCGTGCCAAGTCAAATTAGGCCACTCTTTGTGAAACGGAGGGAATAGTAGAAAGTACTTATTTATAACGAGAGGTTAGCCATAATAGAATAAACATTATTTATTATGAAATGTTACGAATAGAAATATGCAAAAAAAAATATAGAGAAAATTTAACATTTACTATATCTTATAATATTAACCTTGCATACATAATTCAATTTTTTTAGGAAAAAATTCAAATAAACTCACTTGCATTCACTTAACTCCGCCCCAACTTCTATCAATAGTGAATAGAAGGCCAAAATCAGAATCTTAGTGGCTCTGTTAATCTTCACTGCAATTTCACATTTTTAATTTCCAAGGCTAAAAAGGACAAATAATAATAATAATAATAATAATTATCTTCTTTGCGTGCTTTAAATTCGAAAGGAAGGATATTTGTTAAATAGAAAGTTCTAAACAATCCCGCTCTATCAAAAACCTTTGCACCCTTTCAACATTGCACAAAAATCATTATTTTACGTTTAGCTAACATGAAAAGGTTATTCCATACTAGAAATAATAGAATTATTTTAAGTATTACAACAAAAACAGGACGGAGCAAGACCGGGCAAAATTAATTTTGCTGGAAATTGAATAGGCCAAGGCAGGTGGTGAATTTTGTATTCATAAGTTTCGATAATATTGGAGGAAACACTAGTTATTTTTTTAGGAGTTGCACTTTGTTTTTGTTTTCCACTGAGAAAAAAAATATTTACTTCGATATACTTCTTTCATTCACTTTTATTTGTTGATTTTGAATTTTGTATCTTTAAAATAAAAGAAAATAAAATAAATATGAACATTTTATAATAATATTCATATAATTAATATGTAGTCTGTCACGATCCGAGTCTACACCCTGGACATGGTCGGCACTCAAGAACCATTGTTGGTCCCCAAGCGAACCCTCATCCTGGCTGACTACAAGCGGAAGACTAACTTAAGCATTCAAAAGCTTAAAATTGAAATAAAAGTTCATAAAACTTAAATACAAACTTTAAGTCCAAAGAAAACTTTGTATAATAAAATATATACAACTCGCCATAAAAAGACAACTTTAGTCTTTAAAACATTTAATAAAATAAATGATACAGACTTTTCAAATATACTGACTATCTATGAAGCCTCTAACTGATAAAGATGGAAGTCGGGACAAGACCCACGACATCCTGACTAAACTGAAAGGTAAATGAAATCCGCCGGAAGCAAGGAGGCTCACCATAGCTAACTCGAACTCTCGGATGTATCAACGAAGCTCCTGTTGATGATCCTAAATACCCGTGTCTGCATCATGAGAAGATGTAGGCCAAATGGCTCGGTATGTGGAATGTACGAGCATGTAAGGGGAATTCTAAAGCATAAACATAAGCTTGAAACTTGATAAAAAGGAAACATACTTGCCTCTTCTCAAACTTACTCAACTCAAGGAATACTCAAGGATACTTAAAACTACACAACTTACGCAACTCAGAAGTACTCAAGGATAAGATACTCAACTCAGAGATTAGATACTCAACTCATATTTGACTCTGGGTACTCAACTCAATGTAAAGCAACAATACACATGCAATATATGGAAATCTTTATAAAACAATAACAAAAACTTAGTTCGTTAAAAAAAATGCAATAACAAACTCAACTTTACTTATATAATAAAGTAATATAATTTATGTGGGAGATTCTCTAACCGACAACCACCACTATGAGCCTAAGTGGTGATACAACGTCTTGCCCACGCTGCCAGAACTGTCCTATACTTTACCGTCATATAAAACGCTTTAACTTAGTGGATCCACTAGCTTAACTTATGTGAGCATCTAAAAAGTATGACCCATTAATACCCATGATGGCTACATAGTTTATGGAGACTTGAGTTATATGAACTTGCTTTCCCATATCGGTGCTCAATACTACTCCCAAAACGTACTTAGCTCATATGTTTGTAAAAACAAAACTCTTTCTTTGGTTTGAGATAATTACTTCAAACTTAGCTTAAAAGCTCTCTTGAAAATCATAGTTTCCTCTTTACTGAAAAACTAGCTCAAAGGTTCTTTTGAAATCGCAGTTTCCTTTCTTGTTTAAATGTGAAAACATTTACTCTTTGGAAATACATAGTCTCAATATACTCTTTTGAAGAAATGAACTCAACTCTTTACTCTTTGCTTAACTCAAAATTTAAGTCTTAAAACAAAGTTAAAACGTTTGTAAAAGACTTCTTAAAATATGGAGTTCATGCGGAATTTATAAACATAAACGACTTGACTCGAAGGTCTACAAACTATATGGAACTCATGTATATGACTCTTCTCTTTCTCTGACTTACTTCCTCAAAACTTAGTTTAAATCGATAGTTGATCTCAAAGGATTCACAATTGAACTCAAAGGCTTTCTTGAAACTCCACTCTTAACTCTCTCTTGAATGTGAATTATGAATTCAAGAGTTATAGTTCATGATGAGAAAGATCTCATGATGACAAGGTAGACTCATAAATACATTCTCCTTATCCTCATACTCACTTGTTCGAATTTTGAAACAAGTTACTAAAAGTTGTAGAAGACTCAATAAAAGGACTCAAAGGGACTTTCTTAGAATATTCGAAAGAATTCTCAAAACTTAACTCTCAACTCTACCTTGAATTTGAATTATGAATTAAATTTTATGATCATATTAGGAATTATTTTAAGTGTTTAGAAGTAGCTTATAGTAGTTAGAATCGAAAAGATGTGAAGGTGCACTTTAAACGAACTCAAACGGGGCAACCGACGACAAACTGGAGGGGCAGGAAACCTTGGTCCGCGCCAGCCCCTAACATGCAGAGGAGGGTTTGGGGAGCTCTGGCAGGCGCATCGCGCCAGGCCCCCAGCCCAGAAAATCTGACGAACTTCTTTGCTCGTTTTCTCACCCTAACTCGCCTAGAATAGAACGGTTTCTTCCCCAATCACTTAGAATCAATTAATTAACATAAGTACACTCTAATCTACTCAATACATCCCTTAAAACACTCACTTTGATCTCAAGAAATCATCCAAAACCCAACGCAACAAGATTTAGAAAGAACTTCAAGAACACCTATCAAGAACTCATTAAGAACTCTAATCTTTCAACTTCAAGAATGAGATTTGCGCTAAAAATAACATGTTTGGCGTGTGGGTGAAGAAACCCAATACTATGGAAGCTTACATACCTCTTAGGGATCAAACCCCTGACGAAAATCCGCATCAAGACGCAAGAATTTCGACGAACGCTTGATCCTCTCCTCTTTTCTCTTCTTTTCTCTTCTTGAACTCTTAACTAAAACCCTAGGCTAATTTTAGGATTATAAAACTGAACCTAATCAGATTAGACCCCTAAATATTACTAAAAACGAATTAAAGCTGATTGGGTAAGGAAAAGACCAAAATACCCCTTACTATTTCCGGCTAACTTTCCTTAACTGGACAACCTAACTTCAAAAGGTCATATCTCACTCATCCGACCTCGAAACTTAGCAAACTTGGCGGCGTTGGAAAGATAATTCAAAGATCTTCCGTACGGTATCTGGTAGAATACCTAACTCATATTGAGCTAGAAGTTATAATCGTTTGAAGTCAACCCAAAATTCATATTTAGCTTAACTTGCAAAATTTCAGATTTTGCTATTTCCAATTAAATTCTTTTTCGAACTCAAGGTGCTACATCTAGTGATCTTAACACTTCAGAAATTTTAAATTACTTGCAAAAATCTCACTCACACGAAAAACGGTTCGAGTCTTAGTTCAAAAATTTTCTGGGGTATTACATAGTCTTAGGTCTATAAATAATTGATATTAAGAATAAATTATTTAAAACATTATGTTTTTTCTCTTAATAATCTATAAATGACAAGTAAAATTTCAAATATATATTTTTAATTTATTTAACAAGCAAAAATGAACGAAAAAAGTAACATTTATTGATAGAGAAGAAAAGGAAGTAAATACCCGAGAAAAAAAAAAGAAAAGGGTCAAAAATACCCCTTTAACTTTATTTTATTAGTTGACTATACCCTTGCCGTTAAAAAGAAGTTATTTTTACCACTGACGTTACTAATCTCATCATTTATACCCCTCAATTGGATGGAAAACCCAAATCAGCTAAAAATACCCAACTTCGATTGAATGATCCGATTTTCTCTTTTAACCCGAACCCGACCCACTAAAATCAAATTAAACCCCAAACCCATCTTCTAATGTTCTTCCTCCATTAAAACACCATCGAAGATAACTTGACCCCATTAATGGTGTTTCTTCGCAACCGTTGCTCAAACCCATAGTAATTACTGCATCCTCAAACACCCTTTAGCTCATCTTACTCAACCCATATCGGCAAAAACTTCAGCTTTTAGGCGTTTCCTTGATGCTCATTGTTGCGTAAGTATTATAGC
>JAJOOH010034949.1:0-14421 GCA_029582605.1 Solanum gracilifrons
CCACCCTAGGTTAGGGATAACTTATCCCGGTACTAATTATTAATCCCGGGATAAGTTATCCCGAACTTGCCAACCAAACAACAAATATAGCGGTACTAAATTTAATCCCGGGACTATTTGGTATTATCCCTCACACCAAACGACCCCTTACGTTACCTTTCTAACTCAGTGGTACGCTAGTGCTTGAACAACTTGTGTTTAATGTTTATTGTGTTAGTAAAGAAAGTCCCACTCCCAAAATAAATAAACGAACAAATAAAAGAAAAAGTTACTCCTATTTAAGTACTACAGTAAAGTATGGTGAGGACAGAAGGGTAATTTAGCCACCTCTAGTTTTCAGTTTTACTCTACGCCTCTTGGAAGCCACTAGAAAGATGTGACACTTCGCCGTAACGGGAAATGAAAACTTTCTGCTTTAGACTAACGGAATACCCACGTCATCCAATCATCCCCACTCTCGCGAGTACAATTAAACTTGCTACACTCGCTTTTCCTTTTCTTTTGACAAAAACTCGCTCACCTTAACCACCATGATCCCAAACCACATAGGAACAAATTCAATACCTCACAACTTATTTGTTTTTCTGCATATTTTAGGATTAAGTTTATAATTATTCAATTTAAAGATAAATAAAGATCTTATCAGAAAAAAATTAAATTAATCTCAATAATATCATTATTTCGTAAAAATAGAAACAATTCCTAAAAAATAAATGAACCGGAACTAAACGATTGCCCGGCGAGTTGGGCTGTTTTGAGCACGTGTACCAAAGCGACTTAAAGAGGAATTTGAACCATACTACTACTATAGGTTATTGTCAATTGGTGGGGCCTACAGAAGCAAATTGTTGGAAAAGCTAACGGTGGCCAAAGGAAAATGGGGACCACTATTAGTGGGGTCTACGTTAAGTGTCGATATCCTAGCGCGCTTTCTTCAATGTACGTGGCCATCTTTGCGTGTTATAAATACTATCCATACAAATACACGCAATTAGAATATAGCATTTCTGTTTTGTTACATATCACATTCTCATTTATTATATAAAAAAATCGAACATTTGATTAATAATCAAGCAACCAATTAAACTTTATCTTAAATAAAATAATATTATTTAGAGTGATTTTATATATATATAGAGTCGGAGATAGTGTGAATTTAAATCTTACTCTTAGCTAAATAGAGAGGTTGTGTCCAACTAGTAAGCTTGAATTACATCGTGTTTAATCACTTCTTTCGCCTACCTCTGCATTTTGTAATTATCTATAGTCAACTTTCATACCGCCTCACTAGTGTAGTCGTGCATCTCTTCACATGTTTGGACAATTTAACTCTTGTTTAACACGCAATTTATCCTCCATCCAAGTCACTCCTATTTTTATCCCTTATATTCTACTTTCTAATTTTATCTCTCTTAGTATACTTACACATTCGCATCATCATATTCATTTCCATAATTTTTATCTCTTAAACGTAAAAGTTTTTGACTAATCAATATTTCTTCCATATACAACATTTTTGTTTAAATTTTAATCATCACTCTATAAAATTTGCTTTTAAATTTTAGTAACACCTTTCAAGTACCCACAATGCTTTATAATCAAGAAATCATTTAATGGTATAGTTGTTACAATTCGTGAAACAAATTTAACGATGAATTAGGAAAGAAATACTGTAGTTTATTCAGTTTATATGTTTGCACGTATTGACTATTGACACCAATGTGCGTATATGCATGTGTCACCTGTCCATGGTTAATACTTCTTTCGGTTGTGATGATTTATTTTTTCCAGAATGAAACAACAAGAGCTTTAACAAATATTTTATAATATATTTTTTAATTATATTGATATACAATAAATTATAATTTATAATATTTTTCATATTATTTTTAAATATTAAAATTTTTAATTTAAAATATTAAATTAATATAATATAATTTAACTTTCAAATTAATTAAATTAATTTTTGAAAAGACATGACAATTAAAAAGAAATAAATGACTAATGATTACAAAAATTTAAGGCCAAATTAAAGCGGTGGGTATCTAGACAAAGTCAATTTTCACATGTGAGCAGTTAAACATGTTTTGAGTAAAAAAAGATTTAAAGTTCAATTGCCCATTAACTCGCCATTAAAGTTGCGAAAAGTTGCTGAAAGTTGTGTGTTCCAACCAAAAATGACAAAACATAACATTTTAAATGGAATTTTTTTATTGTATATACTATACATTAACATGAGAATTTGCAACTTATAATTTTAAATATTTTCATAAGTTAATCTAGTTATTAGCTTTAAAAATTAGTTAAATTGACTTCAAAGTGAAAATCAAACGGAATAACATTAAAGTGAATTCAACATATATATTGTTCTTTCTAATGTAACACGTGCACAACATATAAAATTAGAAATATATATATATATATATACTAAAGTACATTAATTTATTTTGAATCTTGAATCCATCCTTATTTCTTAAAATAATCTTGAATCCATCCTTATTTCTTAAAATAAAAAAAGAACTTAAGAGATCGAAAATTAATCAAATGAAGCATTTAATATGAACAATTTTTTTTATGATCATCAATATCTAGGACCTAGCTTTTCCTTTCTCACATTTTCTAAGTTGTACATTTAAAAACAAATCACCGATAACCAATTGAAACTTCATTGCATGTGGAAGGTATAATTATTATTTTTAAAATCATGTTTCAAGTCTGAATGGTAATGACCACAATAATAATTACTTGAAGATTCAAATTGACGAATAAATTTACCCAAATTTCAAAAAAAATAATTAAACTTTGAAATATCCTTGAAAATACATTCTTGAAGATTTTCTTAGAGTTTTCTAAAGATCTAAAATTTTGAGTTTAATAGGAAAAAATTGGCTTGTTCACTTCCATACGATATATGTATATGCTTAATTAATTTTGAATTGAGAGTAAAAAATATAATACTCTTTGACTTGAGTTAACAATTTTTTATTATGGTTCTCATATGCAAGTGAGATTTAAATTAAAAATAAAATAAAAGTGAAACAATTTGAAAGCATGCCTAAAATGGGCACTTTGTCCAACTTCTTTATTAGGCTCACAATTCGGCCCATGAAACGAGGCCCAAACGAATCTGTCGTTGATAATCGTCTACATTCCAATTTCTTGGGAGTCTTTATTGAACACAAAGCAAAACCCGCAAGATGAAGGATTTTGTTAAACTGACAGCCTGGTCACTGGCATCATAGGGCCAAATTTCGTCCAGGTACATCCCCTCGAATTTTTCCCCGTCTTCGTCAAAAAAACCCCACGAATTTCTATCACCCCTCTGTTTTACCTTCTCTCTTTGTTTTTACAAATATCATTCACAAAGCAACAAAAATCTTTGAACTATTTGGGTTTTCATCTGGACGATGCGATTCTACCAGAACTGCTATTCTGACTGTTGCCGCCGCCGCTGCTGCTTCTGCTCTTGTTACTGTTGTTGCTGTCCTTAATTTTCCGACGGGTTAGGGTTATATCTTTGTTTTCATTTGTGAATTGTTGGACTTTTGATTTGTTTGTTGCAAATTGTGATGGATTTGAGTCAATCTCAATCGAGTAACCTGTCGTTAGGGTTTATTACTCATGTGTCACCGGTGATGACCGCACCCAATCGGTCTCATATCGTCGATGATTCGATTGCTTTTCAGATCGATTCTAGGGTTAAGGACCAATCGTATCCGGTTACGCCGGTTCCACTTCAACTGATGGATAACCAAACGAAGGAGAATGGGAAGGAGGGGGGAGAGAGTGCGGATGAAGAGAGGGATGTCGAGGAGTTTCGAATTTTAGGGCATTCCATGTGTATTAAGCGGAAGAGAGATACTGATGCGACTTCGTCTTCTTCCTCTTCGAAGAGTTTTAGGGCTACGAGTTCTAATGAGAATTTGCTAGGGCTTGAATCGCGAAGAAATGCGGTTAGGGCTTGGGGTAATCAGGGTTTACAGGCAGCTGACCCGGATATATTTGAGATTATGGAGAAGGAGAAGCAGAGGCAGTACAAAGGGATTGAACTGATTGCTTCTGAAAATTTTGTATGCAAGGCTGTGATGGAGGCGTTAGGGAGCCATTTAACAAACAAGTATTCTGAAGGAGCACCGGGTGCAAGGTATTATGGTGGTAATCAGTTTATAGATGAAATTGAGACATTATGTTGTAAGCGTGCATTAACTGCTTTTGGACTTGACCCGGAGAATTGGGGTGTGAATGTGCAACCATATTCATGTACTTCAGCAAACTTTGCAGTTTATACAGGCTTATTACTGCCTGGTGATCGTATAATGGGATTGGATACACCATCTGGTGGAAACACAAGTCACGGGTATTATCTTCCTAATGGGAGGAGAGTTTCAGGGGCTTCAATTTTCTTTGAGTCTCTGTCTTACAAGGTTGACCCCCAAACTGGGTATGTAGATTTTGATAAGCTCGAGGAAAGGGCTCTTGATTTCCGTCCCAAGATACTTATATGTGGGGGGAGTTCGTATCCCCGGGAATGGGATTATGCAAAGTTTAGACAGATTGCTGACAAATGTGGTGCGGTTTTGTTGTGTGATATGGCACAAATTAGTGGTCTCATTGCTGCAAAGGTAATCTTTCAAGCTTTCTGATTATTTTTTATGCTCATTCATTTCATTCATGCATCAGTTTAAACTTCTTCTTAATGACTGAAGTGCTTACTGCTGATGTTTTGTTTGAAAGCAAGAAGGATCAACCCAATAACATTTGCTTCTGTCCAGTTCCTTCCACGTATAGAAGCCTTTGGATTTTAGCTATTTAATTAGGCCAACTAACTATAGTTTACTGATTCTTATATACCTATTTAAAAAAAAAAACAGCCAGCTTACTGAAGCAAGTTTCCCTTATGGTACCTTTATTGGCATCACTTGCTTAATGTGTAAGTTATCTGATTGAAATTTTTTGCCCTTTTTAATTCATGATTAGTTTGTGGATTATTGTTCTAGCTATAGTGTCATTTTTTCATATGCTGTATGAATTAATAGGCAATTTGACTGCAAAACGATCATGTGCCACTCAATTTTGAGGTCTTAAGATAATGCTTGCTTGTTGATTTCAGTATGTTACTATATGCCATTGAATTTATGTTTTTTTGTGTGTGGTGTGTGCATGCGCGCATGTGTAAATATACCCTTGGGGGTATTGGTGTTGTCTCCAATTAAAGTAACTGGGCTATAATTATCCTTGTTACGGCCGTGAATTTTTGAATCTGTTACCACTCCGTCTGAAGGGATTTAGTGTGATAGAGGGTCAACTGATTTTTATTTTTGAGTTTGCTCCTGAGTTCACTTTGTTAGAATATTATATATATATTTGACTTTCTGGAGAAATAAAAGCTTTTACAGTTTGGTATAGTTTTTAATGGAAAGATAGTATGTCTAAGGGAGGAGTATTGCGGGAATCTGTAAGACATGTCACCCTTAGTCAATCTTGCTTCATGAGTAAATGTTTTGGTGTCATCTCATGCCTTAAGCCTCTGCCTGCTATTTGCTGTATGAATTATTTCCTCTCTAATCCTATCAGAGTTAATTTGTAATTTGTCCTTTTATTGCATTTGTAATCCACAAACTTGCTAATCTGTGGCATGGTTTTTGCTGCAGGAATGCGCGAGTCCGTTTGATTATTGTGATATAGTTACCTCAACAACTCACAAAAGTCTTCGAGGTCCCAGGGGAGGTATTATCTTTTATAGGAAAGGTTCAAAGCCAAGAAAGAGAGGTCTGCTCTTGAATCAAGGTGATGGCAGTGATAAGTATGATTTTGAGGAAAAGATAAACTTTGCTGTTTTTCCTGCACTGCAAGGAGGGCCACACAACAACCATATTGCTGCCCTCGCCATAGCATTGAAGCAAGTGGCCACTCCTGATTACAAGGCTTATATGCAACAAGTTAAGAGAAATGCTCAGGCGTTGGCAGCGGCTTTATTGAGAAGAAACTGCAGACTGGTTACTGGAGGGACTGACAATCACATGATATTGTGGGATCTAAGAAATCTTGGGTTAACAGGTAGAAATCTTTTCTGTTATACCTCTTGCCACAGTCTCTTTGTTCATTGAGTTATGTCATTTGTCTCTGGTGAACATTTTTTTTGTTTTTTTTAAATATGGTAACTATTTTTGTCTTTGGTGAAATACATTGATGAAATCTGCTTATTTCTTGTGGCTTATACCATAATTTTCCTCTCCCTGTCTATTTGGATATTTCTTTTAAGAATGAATTGGAAAATTAAGGGGCAGTGGAGTAGGATACTATCAATCAACTAAGCCTCCAGCATTAAATAGTTAGGTCAGCTATATGCTTGCTTTGTGACAGTTCCATTACAGTCGACTAAGATACTGCTGAAAACAAAAATAAGAAACCAGTCTAGTCTTTGTAAGGCAATTGACATTTCTGGTCATAGGCACTGGGTCATTATTCATCTTTTCTCCTGCCTTCTCTTCTTCGTTCATGTTTTATTCCTATCATTTACTGTCAATTCCTCTAGCGCCGGTTTCGCACTTGACTTCTTTATCAGTTTTGCTACTGAATTGTACATTTCTTCTTCGATGAAGTTATTAAATTCTATGACCTTGGGATCAACATTTATCCAAGTTTGGCAGTATATCTCATTAGGTTTGGTCTCAAAATTTCTTTAAAAGTCTGATGATTGTCAAGAGGCAATTAATCCGCCCAAATCTTACTTGTGGTGAGATGTCTTGGCTGCTTGTCATATATTGATTCCGTCTTGCTCAATTGAATGTCTTGTTTAAGTTTTGAGTTGATTGCTAAAAGAACAGTCAAATTGTTGAGAAATGGAGATCGTGTGGGAGGCACCAGTTTTGTTTTTGTGCATTTCTTACTACTTGAATGTTGTCCTATCTCTAGTATTATGAACAGAACATGGAGACATGTATTTTAAATTTGAGAGTTAGTTGGTTGCAGTTAACATGGCAATAACATGAGATAAGGATCATGGACACCAATGTGCTAAAGATAAATAGTAGTAATTTTAGCTTATAATTGTTATTAAAAAATATTTGTAATCTTTGCAAATATTCTTTTGACATGAAAAGCATCCACAATTGTTAAATGGCATGTGAGGTGGGTTTTCCCAGAGAGTTAAGTCCCGGCATAGTTGCCGACACAGTTTGAAAGTAGAGTGTTTTTATGTATAAGAAAAAGCATTTACTATTGTTCAATGCCTGTGATGTAGGTATCAAGGAGAGTTAACTCCTAGCATAACCCAGCACAACTCAATATTATCAAAGACAAAAAGGTTTATAAGGTTTCCTTGTGTTTACCAGCAATGTGAATTAAAAAAACCAACTTTTGTGAAGGCAGCGTGTAATATGAAAAGAAAAACTATGCCAATCACGTTAAAAATAATGTTGGATTTATGACTTGTAAGCTATTTTCAAATTCATATTGGTGATTATTTGTGTTGTCAAATTTCTAATTTGTTATTCCCAATTATTAATGTCCATCCATAAAATTTCTTGACAATCAATCTATCACTGTCATCTACAGTTATTTGTTTGAAGCGGGCCATAAATGTGGCGATGTGCCTAGAATCAGGCCTTTAGCAACACTTGCTCAGCTAGGGTATTGTAGTCATTGATTAATTACTTGTACACTTCAAAAATAAACTGATCATCCCGTGCCAATTCTATTGCTTGTGATTCTGGGACAGGATGTTCCTATTTCAATATGATTAGAATTGCAGTTGCTGACTTGCTTTGCGGGTTTTGAATGTATTGGTGATGATCTTTGTACTTCTATGTTGCAGGTAAGAATTTTGAGAAGGTCTGCGAGTTGTGTCACATCACTCTCAACAAAGTAATGGTCTTTGATGATAATGGAAGTATTACTCCTGGAGGTGTGAGGATTGGTAAGTTTGGATATGGAGGCACATATATCAAATTTTAGGAGTTGAAAAGCTGTTTGCGTAATCAATTTTTCTTGTTCTGATGGCAGGGACCCCTGCTATGACATCACGAGGCTGTATAGAGAGTGATTTTGATACGATGGCAGATTTCCTCCTCAAGGCAGCACAGATTACAAATTCGATACAGAGAGAACATGGAAAGCTCGCTAAGGGTTTTCTGAAAGGCGTTGAGAACAATAAAGATGTTATCGAGTTACAAACACGTGTTGAAAATTTTGCATCCCTCTTTGCGATGCCTGGGTTTGAAGTATAATCTAGCTGGAAATCTTGTTCTGGTGGGGGAATTCTTTCTTTATTTGTTGACCAACCTTTGTTGTGGATGGGGAGAACAGCGGTGCACCCAACTTGTGGTTAGTGATTGAGTAGGCTTATATGATGTGTTCACGTTTCCCTTGAGCTTAGCAAGCCTGGATTAACTTATGATATGCCACAATGGAGTGTTTTGCATCCTTATCTATTGCCATGGTAAATTGAAGTAATGGTCTGTGTCAGATTTTTTGTCAAGGGTTTTGGTAAATTAAATAGTGTTATGTCACAGGGGGACCTGATTCATTCTCCTATAGCTATTTTAAATACACTCATTTTGGGTCTCATTATTCTTGGCTGTATCTATATTATTATATCTTTAATATTCAACTTGTATATACTCTATAGTTCTCTCATTGAAGAGGTTAAAAGGTTGAATGTACGTAAATCTGAGTAAAAAAGAAACGAAGGAAAATGAAAGGGAATGTTTGAAATAATGGCTTAAATTTGAAGTCAAGTGTTGAGTGTTAATATCTTTAATTTATGTTGTTCCCCTTCCATTTGAAGTGTTGATGAGTCGTCTTGCTAGAGCTACTGTTGGAGTGCCTTAGATTAGCAGCAGTTTCAGTGTCTATTATAATCAGGTTCAGTACTTGTGGATTTATCGAAGAAAGAGCTGATAAGAGTAGAATATTTGGTAGGTCATTTGCCGTTCCTTGCCTCTGAGAAGATTGCATTCTACTCAATGCTAGGAATGGAGTTGGCACAGTTGAAGATGCCAAAATATTAGAGTACATTTCGACCAGGTGTAGCAACTTTGTTTAAAGTGTGTCCAATAAGGTTATAGCAAGTGCAGAAAGAAAGTTGTTTGGGGGTTGGAGATATTGGGAAAAGAAGTGAAAAGTTGGGAAACCAGAATCATGATTTGGATAGTTGAAAGGAACAAGTCTGAGTTGCAAGTTGTAAAGAAGAAAAAGAGAATAATAATTAGAGAAGAAAATCACAATTTTCTCAGCCACAGGGAACAGATGACATGTCAGAGGTAGGATACAAGAAAATATATAGACTCTGTTGACAGCAGCCACAGAGAGGTAGCTGCTTGTTTTCTACTAATCATCATTTATTCGACTATACTAATACTAGTAACATAATAACAACAACCATCAATTACTATTTCACATGCTACAATGTACTCTTCTCATTGTTTGCTTCCTTGAAAAAATAGACATCCTTTTCTGGGAATCAGACAAAAGCTTCCACAGTTAAAAGAAAGAAAAAGAGATGAATGCTAGCAGCCAGGAATCTCATGATCCTTCCGCCCACTTCTCCATTACTTTTTTCACAACTTGAATCATTAGTAGTTTACTAATACAACTCAATAAAATTTCTACTATGTGAAATTCAATTATCGATACTTTATATGTCCCTACTTCCTCTCCCTCGGTCAAGGAATTTTAAATATAGGGTTGTAACCAAAATTAAACTAAACGGACACCTCTTATGACCAAAATTAGCAAACTATTTTTCAGTACCTTTTGCGAGCTGTTTCTGCTATTTTCCTGTTTGAATTTGTACCAGTCATGTTAGCTGTCTCGTTTTTAAAAAGAAAATCGTTGAATTGCCTTATCAGAAAAGCTAAAAAGTACCTTTTTTTTTCTTCTTCCCAACATCAACTTTTAGGCTGTTAATAAATCAAAGATTTTTTTTAACTTTTAAGATCCTTAATTAATCAAGGTTCTAAAACATCAAGTTTTAATGAGAATTAGACAAAACTTAATTGCAAGAAAAAGGGGATTGTTGGCTGTGATTATAATCGACAAAGAAAGTTAAAAAGATGTATCTAATGTGTGTTATTGACATTATTAAGAAGCTGTCATTTTCTACAAAATAGTTGTGTCATGTGGGCAGGAAGCACCATTCCTTTTTATTTACTTTATTTAGGTGGTATCACATTCTTTTCCAATTGACAGAAGAAGCATCTTCTAATTTCAGTAAACCTAAACCTAGCTAACCTGTCTATTATAAAAAATTCAATTTTTTGTTTGTTTGTTAAGACGAACACCTACTAAAACATACTAGTATAATAAATTATTCTTTCAACTCCTATGTTTCCTCAACACATCAAAATGTTGCCTTTGAACAAGTAATTTATTATGTTAGTTGGGATAATCATTTATGTATCTTCATCTTTGTATGGTTGGGGAATAAATAGCCTTTAAGTAGTCGAATTGTAATCATAATCATCATTGTAAATCAATGATGCAGGAGAGAGTGAGGGGAGGTGGGCATCTTTCATTTTATTTTTTTTGGTAATTTATAAAGAGAGAGGACATTTTGGATGTAATGGCAAAATAATTGACATATTTATAGATACATGTCGATGGAGCTTATTAGAGATTCAACTAAACCTAATATTCTCGACACATGACATAGTTACATACGTGAACTTGTTAAATGTGTTCAATACTAAGAACACAACAAGTTTAAATTCTGAATTCGTCTTTGATCATAGAATGCCCCAACTCAAGTGAGGTCTAACCATAGTAACAAAATTCCTAGTTAAAGTGTAAGGACATGTAACAGGTCATAGGTGATATAACATTTATGTGTGGGGGCATGAATTGGGAGTTAAATAAATACACAATATTCTAGATGTGATTAAAGTGTAAGTAGTATACATATATATGATAATTGTGATTCTTATCAATCTTGTTATGTTATTCCCACTGAAGTGACTGCTGGCATTTGTCAGTAAAACAAGAACAGACAATTCTTATCTTTGATGCAGTTATATTGATGATAAAAGAGAAGAATCTACATTTTGAGTGGATAATTCTTTTTATTTTTCATTGAAGCTATCTTTATCCAACATATTCTTCTTGTTTATAATGTCTACTTTTATTCAAAGGAAGAATCACATTCTGGTTTAATTTATTTTTTTTCCCTTGAGGATAATAATATTCATGCATTACTTGACAGAGAAAACTTCCTCCTAAAGTTTTGTCAAGACTAAACTTTAGCTGCAAAATAGGGAAAATGACATTTTAAAGATGTAAAAAAAACTACCCCACTAAGTTATTGTTACATTTCTACCATCTCCTAATTAAGTCTTTAAATTACCTATGAGTGCACAAGTCCAAAAGTTTCTTTCTTCCTTCAACTATTTCATCAAAGAAGTCATCAAGTTGGCCAATGATGCTTTCTGCCCCACATTTCAACATTCCAAAGCAATCTTTCAAATTTTCAATCTTATCATGGATGTCAACTTGTGACAATACTACTCCACATTCTTTAGCTCTTTCTAGTTCAATTTTCAGCTCAGCCATGGCTACTCTTGCTCTTCGATACTCGAAAAGTAGGATACCTGGGAGTTGTCCTTCAGCCTGATTCACCTCTGCTGCAACTCTTTGATACAATCTTGAAGTTGAAACCATAAAAGATGAACCAAAAACCATGTTCCCTTCATGACTACCATTTTGGTAAAAACTTGTTTGTGGCCAACAATATACAAGTCCACTTAGTAAAATTACCAAAAGCAATGAACTAACATTCTTCATTGCATAAAGCACTCCTCTGAAACCACTAAATCCATTGAATTTTGATCCTATCAGAACATTTTCGTCGAAATTCAATGATAAATCTTGCATTCTTGTTTCCATTAAGCTCTTGTTCTCTTCTTCAAGTCCTACTATTTCCCTCTGACATCGATTTATCGCTCGAATAACCTGCAATCAAGAAGAAATTAGAACTATTAAAGATTACAACTTTACGCGAAAAAATGATCGATATAACACACAACCTGGCGGGAAAGCAGGGGATTTAAAATGTGGTGATCATCAAGAGAAGAAGCAAAATTAGCACCAGCAGTGTAATAATTCTCCATGCTTGTGATTGCTGATTTAAGAACATGGCAAGCTTCCCAAAGCCTTGAACTTTCATCCATATACTCATCAAGCCATTTTTCTCCAACAGGCAAATGTAACTTTTGGACTAGTAATGTTAATTGGGAATGAAAAGACCTTAAAGATGACAAAACATGTTGAAGAAAATGAAAAGACATGAAGTTTTGAGATAGGAATAAGTGATCAAGATTGTCAAGTCCTCTAGTTAAGAAGTTGTAGAATCCATTAACAGAAGTTGTAGATGAAGAATGACTCATCATGAAGAAGTTGTTTTTTTTTTTTCAAGAGAAGAAAAGGTGATGAATATATTTTGAAGTGAGATAAGAGGAGTCTGTCTATATAGTGAAAAGGATTTGGTTGTTGGGTGCAATTATGTGTGTTTCCTACAGAGTGGAGGAGATGATTGGAGAATCTGCCATATTCATTATTTAAAGGAAGCAGAGAAATCCTGCAAAGGAGAAAAAGGCAAAGGAAAAATAAAAAAAAGGGGGGAATTTCTAAGTCCAAATGAAAAAAAAAAAAAAAAAGCAAACATGACAAGTTCATGAGTTGGCCTAAGGCATTACACTTTCCTATTCATAAAGATTTAGTCTGCAGGACCTTTCAAGAATCAAGAATCAAAAAGGGGGTCTGCACATAAAAATGATAATTAGAGAGAAATCTTTAATTTTTCATTTCTCAATTTTTATTCTTAAATATGACTATTCATCACAAATTGACAAGTTTTGTGCTGGTTGTCACTCTATCACAATCCTCCTCCTTTATTCAGACTAAGAACTGGTAATCAAAGACGAAACTAGAAGTCCAGATACAAATTAGGCTGAACTTAGTATAATTTGCTCAAACAATGTATTAGTTTTTAAGAAATTCATTGTATATGTTCAATTATTACATTTAGAATCTAGTTATTACCATTTGAAGTCGTTGATATGAAGTGCATAACTCATAAAATTGAATTTACAGTTTCGCCTCTCCTAACAATCTAAATAAGCTTATATAGGGGTAGTTAATATTTCTTAATGTGTTGATTACATGATATCATGAGCTTGAATGAAGAAATAAGATTTATATTGTCGATTTTATTGAGATTAAGACACAATTATTATTTGTTATTGTATTATTAAATATATTATAGTAGCTCTTTATTCTATGAGGCCCTAGATTTTGTTTCCTTGGGCTGTAAAAGTTTGACTACTTTGACTGAGATACTTCTTATTCTTATGTCTTCTCATCCTTCAATTTTGATTTGGTTCAATCTTGGAATTGAGTGCTTCTTTTTCTCTTTCACTTTTTTCTCCATTTAATTTAATTGATAATTATTCTTTTGATAATTTATTTAGCTGTATGATGGGGAAGTTTAAGGAGATATTAATGATGAGGTCTTGGAGTTGAGATTATTATATTACAGATACTGGCCCCCTCATTTTTCACTTTTACAAGTTAAAATTATACTTTTTTGGGAAAGATTTTATGAAAAGCAATATATTGCTTCTAAGTTCAATATACACGAACTTGCCGCTAACATTAACTTGGGGTCCCCTCAATACTAAAAAAAACAAAACCCCCACCAATATCATAACAAATTAAAAAGAAAAAAAGGATCGGTATATCTTTCACATGATATCAGAATCAATATTCAATAAAACAATTCGTATATAAGAATGTCAACATAATTAGATTCAAACCTGTGAACTAATACTTGAGCCTTATTTGCTACTACAACTTCGCTTAGATCACATAAATTCAATAATATATCTATTTTACACGTTATAATTCGATGGAGGTGATTTAATTGAACCCCTTTGAACTATATAGCTCCCCACATCAAATGGTTTTCAAGGGAGTATTATTATTATTATTGCTTTTGGCAGAGCCCAAAACTTTCTTGTGCATCAATGATGTATAGTAGATGTGTATCATCAAAAGCAGGGATCCTGTTTTTGATATGGGGGGAATGAATATCCAAGAATGCATGCTTAGCTTGTTCCTACATTGAAATTTGGCAAATTTATAGGACTAGTACAATTTGTATTGGAATTGCAAAATGGAATTCCAGTTTCCAAATCCACTAAAAAATGTGGAGGCAACCATACACCTAGAAATTAATCTTTTTAGCCTAAAATTTTGTCAACCTTCGATGTGCGAGTTACCATAATGGCTTTAGTCACGAGCGATTTTGAACTTTTGATTCTGTGGCTAAAAATTGTTATAGCTAGGCTTGTGAAAAATTTAATCAAGATCCGTTTAATTTAAAAGGTAGCTATAAGGTTGTTATTTTTTTTGGGGGGGGGGGGGGGG
>JAJOOH010034950.1:0-20840 GCA_029582605.1 Solanum gracilifrons
AGAGATCGGGTAAGGGTTCAAATTACCCTTACCCGATCTCTGGTTCGTTGACCTTTAGTTAGAATTATTAGAATACTCTATATTCTACAAAATAGAAATCATGGTGAATATTCTAAGAAGTATTTCTCCACTTTGTTTTGCTGTGTTCGGGTCGGTTTGGGATAGAGTTCATCTTCATTGCTGATAAATATATCTGCCTGATTGGTGAGTGCTTTCCTTATTAGTTTATATTTCGTTTTGCATCATCTATTATGAATATTGTTTTACGTTTGAAACAAATAAAAGGGAAGCATACGGGTCTGTCTTCTTCTCCTCTGGATATGTGATGTTATGTTTATTTCTCCGATCAATTGTTTGAGTTTGATATGCGTAATTTTGCTTATAATGTGTTATATGTTATACTTTAGTTTAGACATGATAATCATATAATCTGTAAGTATTATGTAGTATTGTACCTATTGTTTGTTTAGTAGGTTATATAAGGTTGGGAGTTCAAAGAGTCGCCATAGGAGCCTTTGCACTACAATTAGCGTTTGGATGGTAGTAGTCATTGCTTCTTCTGGCTCGAGTACCCAAACAGATTCCTTCGAATGCAAGGTATCACCAACTTCTACCGTGTTGATCTGGTGGTTAGGAAGAGGGTTATTTTCAACATTTGGTGTATGATCCTTGAGTTGGATGACCTTTGTATTAATCAACATTTCAAAGCTCTGCAAACTTCAATAGTATGACCCTTCATCCCAGAGTGATAGGCACATACCTTGTTAGGGTCGTACCATTTTGAGCATACATCTATAGGCAATGCAGGGATTGGGGTAACATAGCTATCCTCTTTCAACCTCTCATAAAGTTTGGCTATGGGTTCGGCCAGAGGGGTATAGTTTTTTGCGGGTGTTCTTTCATATGGAGGCCTGTTTCGGTAATTTGGTGTTTGAGTGAGTGGTGGAGTTTGGAAGTATGCTGGCTGGGGATTATAGACAGGATATGAAACTTGCTGATATTGAGAATGAGCATTTTGATAGTATATTTGCATGGGATGGGGAGATATAGGTTGTGGAGCTGGTCGGCAACATTGAAGTGCAACTATGGTTTAGCCAGGAGATCATAGACATGATGGCCTGGTTTGGTTTCGAGCTTAGGAAAGGTTTGGGAGCTAGATTACAAGGGATAGTCTAACTCATACAACTCGTTCGTCATTCAACCACTTTTGGCCTGGGATATAAATATACTACTGAGGAGTGGCTTGATTGGCAATAACCTATAGATGGGTACTACTACCTATTGAGGCAGCCCGTGCCACCGTTGCACCAATCATTCCGATCAGCATAGTTCATGGAGGGAATCACTGATGAGATTCTAGAAGATATGAAGGGTTTGTTTCTGACCAAGGAGGAAGGAAAGGGTTGCAATGTCGTGATCAACGAGGAGGAGAAAGGGGACCCTAGAGGAAGCAAGGAAAGAAAGATCAGCATCAACAACTGGACCTCAACTCCATTCAGACCTCGTCGGGCATCTGGGTAGCTTTAGAAGATGTTTTTCTATCAAGTTTTAAAAAGTTTTCAATAAACAATTTTCAATTCCAGTTTTCTGTTATTGTTTTGAAATGCTAGTATTATGAAACTCTTGAGTTTTAGCAATAAAGTTCTTTTTTCCCATCTATTTAATAGCTTATATTTATTTGTGCGTATTTCTTTCTTCCAGCAAAATCTGTTATAAAAATGTTGAATCTGAGACTATGGCATATAATAAGACTGCGCAACATAACATTAATGACTTAGAAGAGGTCGAGAAAAGTGAAGTCCCCGAAGAGTTAATTAGAAAGGTTGAGGAATTCAAGGAAAAACCCAATCCAAACTTAGTGGAAACAGAGGTGGTACATCTGGGAAATTCGAAGGTAACACAAGAGACCCGAGTAAGCATCTATATGGCGGAAGATGACAAGAAGGAGTATACCGAGTGTCTCATAGAGAATAAAGATATTTTTTCCCGGTCCTATACATACATGACTGGGCTAAGCATTTCAATCGTAGCTCATTGGTTGCCTACTGATCCAACATGCCCTCCAGTGAAGCAGAAGCTCTGAAAATACAAGCCTGAGTTGAGTTTGAAAATCAAGGAAGAAATATGAAAGCAATTAGATGCTAGAATCCTTCAAGTGATGGAGTATCCAACATGGCTTGCAAATGACGTTCCAGTGCCCAAAAAAGACGTAAAGGTCATAGTTTGTGTGGATTATCAGGATCTCAACAAGCCTAGTTCCAAGGATAATTTTCCATTGCCCAACATACACATCCTGATTGACAACTGTGCTAAGCATGAAACACAATCACTCATGGATTGCTTTGCCGGTTATCATCAAATTGAAATGCACAAGGATGATGCTGAGAAAACTTCTTTCATCACACTGTGGGGTGTCTACAACTACAAGGTAATGCCTTTTGGGTTAAAAAATGTTGGGGCTACATACATGGGGGGCAATGACTACTCTATTTAACGACATGATCCATAAGGAAATTGAAGTTTATGTGGATGACGTCATCATCAAGTCGAAGAAGGGTTCGAATCATCTAGATGATTTACGAAAGTTCTTTCCCAGACTGCGCAAGTATAATCTGAAGTTGAATCCTGTAAAATGTGTCTTTGGAGTTCCTGCTAGAAAGCTTCTGGGTTTCATTGTCAATCGTCGAGGTATAGAATTGAATCCATCGAAAATCAAAGTCATTCGTGATCTTCCTCCACCAAAAATTAAGAAAGCGGTAATGAGTTTCTTGGGATGACTCAACTATATAAGTCGTTTCATAGCCCAATCTACTATTATTTGTGAGCCTATTTTCAAGTTGTTGATGAAGGATGCTGCAGTGAAATGGACAGACGAGTGTCAACAATCATTTGACAAGATCAAAGATTACTTGTCCAATCCTCTTGTGTTGGTTCCACCGGAATTTGGTAGGCCATTGTTGTTATACATATCGGTATTGGATAATGCTTTCAGCTGCATTTTGTGGTAACATGACAAAACAAGAAAGAAGGAGCAGGCGATATATTACATGAGCAAGAAGTTTACATCATATGAAGCTCGATACTCTCTATTGGAGCGTACCTGTTGTGCTCTAACTTGGGTCACCCAAAAGCTGCAACAATACCTCTCCTCGCACACTACTTATCTGATTTCAAGGATGGATCCTCTAAGGTATATCTTTCAAAAACCCATGCCTACAAGTAAACTGGCCAAATGGAAGATACTATTGAGTGAGTTTGACATAGTGTAGGTTGCACAAAAAGCAGTGAAGGCACATGCATTAGCAGATCATATGGCAGAGAACCTTGTAGATGATGATTATAGACCGTTGAAGACTTACTTTCCGGATGAGGAAGTAGCTTTCGTGGGGAAAGACATTTATGAAGAATATGATGGTTGGAGGATGTTCTTTGATGGAGTTAAGAATTTGAGCAGATCTGGCATCAGAGTTGTTGTGATCTCACCAACTGGGCAGCATTATCCAATACCGGCGAAACTCAGATTCCTTTGCTCAAATAACATGGCCGAATATGAAGCTTGCATATTGGGACTCCGACGGGCGATTGACTTGGATGTCCATGGAATACTGATAATAAGAGATTCAGACTTATTGATTCATCAAGTTTGAGGCGATGGGGCAATCAAGAATCAGAAGATGTTACCATACTTAGAGTGCGTGTATAGGTTGTGCAAAAGGTTCATAAACACAGAATTCAAACATGTACGAAGGATCCAGAATGAATTCACAGATGCCTTAGTGTCTTCTATGAATCAACATCCTGATCATAATTACATTGATCCCATTCACATTCATATATATGAGAAACCAACATACTATTTTCATGTTGAGGAAGAGCCTGATGGAAAGCCTTGGTACAATGACATTCGAAGATAATTGAAGAACGGTGAGTATACAGAAGATGCAGCAAGTCTACAAAAGTGCACAATTCAGAGGTTAGCGAATCAATTCTTTCTAAGTGGAAAAATCTTCTATAAGAGGACTCCCGACTTGGGTTTGCTAAGGTGCGTCGAAGCTGAAGAAGCTAGCAGGTTGATTGAAAAGATACATCAGGAACATGTGGTCCTCACATGAACAGTTTTACATTGGCAAAGAAGATTTTGAGATTGGGATATTTTTGGCTAACTATGGAGACAAATTATATTTGCTATGTTAAAAAATGTCACCAATGCCAGACTCATGCATATATGATACGAGTTCTTCCCAACGAACTCCATTTTAGTAATTCACTTTGGCCATTTGCAGCTTGGGGGATGGACGTCATTGTTCCAATCGAGCCAACAACATCCAATAGACACAAATTCATTTTTATCGCAATTGACTACTTTACCAAATGAGTCGAAGCTACCTCTCACAAGTCGGTGACGAACAAAGTTGAAGATGAATTCGTCAAAAATAACATTATCTATCGGGATTCCCCAGTCAATCATCATTGATAACGCAGCCAACCAAAATAGTGATTTTATGAGATCATTGTGTGAGAAATTCAAGATCAGTCATCAAAATTCTACAACATATAGGCCACAAATGAATAGGGCAGTGTAGGCTGCAAACTAGAACATCAAGAGGATACTGCGCAAGATGATCGACAATCACAAGCATTGGCATGAAAAGCTACCATTTGCATTGCTGGGATATCGTACTACCATCAGAACTTCTACTGGACTACACTTTATTTTCTAGTATATGGTAATGAAGCTGTGATACCTGCTGAAGTAGAGATACCATCTCTGAGGATTATAGAAGAAGCGGAGCTTAGTGATGTTAAATGGATAGAAGTTCGGTCGGACAATCTGGAATTAATAGACGGAAGAAGGATTAACGAAGTCTGTCATGGTCAACTCTATCAAAATAGAAATGGATATTCCTAAATCAAGATGAAGCAAATGGTAAATTCTTATCAAACTGGCAAGACCATACATAGTCTCTTAAGTGTTGACAGGCGGAGCACTCATACTTGCAGAAATGGATGGAGAAGTTTGGCCCAAACCTATCAACTCAGATGCTGTGAAGAGATATTACATTTAAGTTTGTTTCATGGTCTTTTACTTTGTATTGGAACTACGTCAGACCTGATTCCCATTTAAGAGGGGATACGTAGGCGCTCCTATGGAGTTCTGTCTTATCATAATAAAAATATTATTTTCCCCTTTGACTGTGTAACTAGGGTAGAATTTTTGAGAGGGCCTCAAAAAATCCATTAGAAGGACATTTTCTTGCAAGTTATGATATTGGGGCAGAATTTTTGAGAGAAACTCAAAATTTCATTAAAAACATTTCTTCTCACAAATCAGTAATTGGGAAGAAGTTTTGAGAGGGTCTAAAAAATTCACTCAAATAATATTTTCCACACAAATCAGGACTGGGGTAGAATTTTTGAGAGGATCTCAAAATTTCATGGCAATCAAGCTACAATCTACAACGAAGATCAGAATAACCAAAGTTCTCCGGGGCAGAAAGTGTTGAAGCGTATTAGATTCGAAATGACCTTTCTCAATCAGGATGATTGTAAAGTCTCAAACTGTCCCATAGTCATAAATTCAACAACACTTTTACAAATTAATATTTTTCAAAAGCTTTTCACAAGAGTCTATCCCCCTCTATCTACATTTTCCTTAAAGCAAACGCTCGGAAAGGTCTCGATGGCAAGTCAAAAGGAGCACGACAGTCCAAGCAGATCAACCGCCCCATTTATAAACTCACAATTTTTCTTTGAATACAGAAAAAACTGGTACGTGTACAAAAGCAGCTTCAACATCACATCAAGGATCGATATACCGCTATATTAAGCCCGAAAGTTGCCAGTCAATGACAACATGTCCTTCCAATAGAGAAGGGATCAAGCTAGATAATGTTGAGCTCGAAAATCGCTAGCAAATGGCACAACATCCTTCCGACAAGAAGAAAGGCCAAGCTAGTTACTCGACCCTTCCGACAGGCAAAGGTCTAAGATGCTTCATGCTTTCAACTATTACATAGTGCCCGAGATTGCATGTGCCTGATAATGCATATGTTCAAAATTGCATTGTGCCAGAGATCGCATGTGCCCAAGATTGCATTGTCCCCGAGAATAACATCATGCCCGAGATTGCATTATGCCCGAGATTGCATGTGCCTGAGAATTACATTGTGCCCTAGAATGCATTGTGCCCGATATTGTATCTGCCCGGAGATTGCAAATTCCCAAATTACATTGTGCCAGAAGATTGTATGACCCCGATATTGCATGAGCCCGAGATTGCATTGTGCCCGAGGACTGCATGTGCCCAAATACATCTGTACAGAGTTACTGTTGAATTAAGCCACAAGATGCTCAAATTATATCAAAACAGATACATTCTCTTTACTCATCATTATACTCCGAAGGCGTCATAGTCCCTAAGGGCATCATTTTCATGGCCCACAGACAATATTTTCATGACCTGAAGGTATAATTTTGCGTATCATGTCCCTAGACATCATAGCCTAAGACATCATCTTCATAGTCTTAAGGCAAATATCATGGTCGATATGGGAAATTGCATCATGTTTACATTTACCGTTCATTTGATATATTTTCTCTAATCACTTTATTTAGTCGTGTCACAAGCTACAAATTTGCAGGCACTAATGTATTGCGAACAAGATCAATTGCCCTCTCAGACACGATTATCATGCCCATATCTATCGCAACAAAGGCCCTCTCAATATTTTGCTACTCGTATGACTGCTTTTCATCTAATCCTTTACTTAAAATGTAAATCGCTCTGTCATGCACTTCTCGCTACTCTAATCCTATCCATTCAAGCCGATATCGTTCCCGTTTGAATATCATACCGCTTTTTAAATTTTAGGATCTTCATTTGATCCTAATTCTAGAACTACACACGACCTGATTCTAGTATAACTAGAGATATGTAGGCGACTTAATACCAAAGTCTCGATCGTACCCCTTTCCAACCTTATATCATTTCAATTAATCCCACTGACATCTCTCGTCGATCAAACAAAATCGATTACTAAGTTAACGTTGTTGCATGACAATTCATTCTTCATTCTCAAGCAATCAAGGGACAACTGTTGACACCCAATTTTGACCGATATATAACCTTTTTGATAGTGATATTCGATTAAATACATATTTTTAAAACATATTTCGAGTTTAAATTTTTAATCGATTTTGTCTAGAAAGTATATATTTTATTATGCATTATTTATAAAAAATTATGGTAATTATTATTAAATTATTTTATTATTTTATTTATCGATAGTTAAACTCGAAATAATTACTTTATTTAAATGTTTTAAAAAACTTAGATTTGTATAATTTATATGAAAATATATTAATATGTGTAGTATTTTATTAATTGAATATCATTTCTTTAATTTTTCTCCAAATCATTCAAATTTTAGCCATTTATGTTCTAACTCCTTTCAATTCTAGCCTATTCAATTCCAATTTTATTTCAATAGTAACCACCCTTTCATTTCAATTCTAGCCAATTTTATTTCAATTTTTTCCATTTTAAATCCAATCCAATCTGATTTAAAATCCCATCTTTTAATCCTAACCATCGATCTCATTCTATTCAATCTCAACCTTTCATATTTAACCTAAAAAAGATGGAGAAATGATCAAAATGGTCCTTAATGTATGGGCTTTGATTCCATTTGGTCCTTAATAAATGAACTTCATGGAAATGGTCCTTTATGTATCATAAATTGTGATAAATTTGGTCCTTAACCCTAAAATTAATATATATATATATATTTTGCCATCAAAATACACGAAATATGTTAAAGATGCGCTCGTTAAAGATTTTCCTTCCCCTGTTTCCAAAAATTCCAAAAGGGCACATCAAATTTTTTTTAACCAAAAGGGTAAAATCTCTCCTGCTTCTGACAAAATTGACGTCGTTACTCTTTTAAAAAACATAAAAATCGCTGTCGATACAATTTTTTTTCTTTAAAATCGCTGCTGTGAATTTTTTTTAACAACGCTGCCGCAGAAGCATTTAAAAAATAGAAATATCTGCTATAGTATCCATTTTCTTAAAAAAGTTCAATTTTTTTTTATTAAAAATTCCCGAGGCGAGGACTGCTTAAAAAAATTATGGGAAATCGCTGCCGCGGCAGCAATTTCAGTAGAAAAAAATTCCCAATTGAGTTACTTTATAATCTTTTATTGTATACTTTTTGATTGCTAGCAGCAATCGGAAATAGTAATAAAAATTCTTACTAAAATCGCTGCTAAGCAGCGATTATTTAAAAAAAAAAATTAACAAAAATTGCTACACGTGGAGCAATTTCCAATTATTTTTTTAAGCTTTCCTCGCTTCTGGAATTTTTAATAAAAAAAAAATTAAACTTTATTAAGAAAATGGCTGCTATAGCAGCTGTTTCTATTTTTTAAACGCTGCTGGGGCAGCGTTGTTAAACAAAAATTCACAGCAGCGATTTTAAAGAAAAAAGAAAAAAAAAATTGGATCGGCAGCGATTTTTATGTTTTTTAAAGGAGTAACGCCGTCAATTTTGTCAGAAGAAAATCTCTCTGTCAGTAGCAATTTTACCATTTTGGTTAAAAAAAAATTGATGTGCCCTTGTGGAATTTTTGGAAACAGGGGAAGGAAAGTCTTGAACGAGCGCATCTTTTACATATTCCGTGTTTTTTGACGGAAAAAAAAAAGTAATACATTAATTTTAGGGTTAAAGACCAAATTGATCACAATTTATGATACATAAATGACCATTTCCATCAAGTTCATATATTAAGGACCAAATGGAATCAAACCCATACATTAAGGACAATTTTGATCATTTTCTCTAAAAAAGATCCCAAAACCTAAAAAATTTCATTCTCTCCTCTCCTCTTTGAAATCCGCCGCACCCCCTCTATTCTCTTTTCTCGACGAGGCCACAGAAACCACAAACAGTCGGCAACACCGGACAAGGCAGCGGCAGCGGCGAGCCAGCTCTGAGCAAGCATTGTTCCGACCAGCAGCTCCAAACAACAGCGTGAGCAGCAACCAGGCAGCACCACCACTCTCTTTTCCCTCGCCTCGCGAACCAGGCGATCGGTGAAATCCACCAAAAACCAATAGCAGCCCCAACGCCTCTCTCATCCTCTTTCTTTTTCGGCGAAGAGGAAGAAACAACAACTCCAGCGATCGGCGAGAATCCAACTAAGCAAGCTCTGGTGAAGTCCAAGCTTTGGATTGTTAGACGGATCTCATCTGATCCGTCTTTGTTATTTTTAAATCAATCTTTACTTCGTCTATTCAACCCTATGTTGTCACTACTTTGGTTATAATTTTTATGATTGCTTTATATCACTTGATGCTCGAATGATAGGCATTTGTTAATGATTACGCATAAATTTCTGAAACTGATAGCCTATTGAACCTGCACCTGTTTCAACTGGAGCTTGTTTGGAGGTTTACTGATTTATTTCATAAGTGTTTTCAAAATGTGTCCGTTATTAGCTGATTTTACTTGCTCACTCATCTCTATATATTCTCAGTATTTTCAGGCCCTAATTGATCTTTACATTTTATTTAAATTAGAATTAAAATAAATTCTAGCTTAATGTTGGTACAAACTGCTTGATAATTAATTGATTGAAGCTTATTTATGGCAAGGTTCAATACATTTGATTCCTTCTGATTTCTGAGTAACTGCTAGTATATTATTATTTATGGTACTGATTTGTCTTCCATGTGTATTTTTAGTGTTCTCCCCGTATTTAAGTGCAGGACAGATCTTTTATTGCTCCGGTTATACGGTAAACTCATTGATACAGGGATGTTGATATTTGACTGTAAGAGGTAATTATTCTCTTTCCTTTAAACACTTATTATTTGTGTTACTTGATTTTTTGCATAGTATTTGTCTGTAAACTGATCGTAGTTGCCTTAATTAAAATAGGAAGATTCTTACCTAAATTTATTTTAGGTAAAAAGGGTCGATTGATTGCTTTATTGATTAATTAATTAAGTCGCTTTACTTTAGTTAAGTTTGAACTGATTTCTTAATTGCTCTTTTTTTGGTAAAATGCTAGCCGATCACATGCATTAATAAATTATTGTTTTTTTTAGTCTTTTTGGGTAAATAAATTTTATTTGTTTCCTTTCTTTGACCGATTATTGCTTCCTGATTAATAATGAAAAATTTAATTGAATCAATTAACTCCTTGTCCTTATTTGCTCATCTTTAGTGACTTTAAAAAGAATACCCTCCCTTCATTAATTATTCATGCTTACATTATTCACTCTGGAATACTATAAGAAAGACATTACTCTCCCTTGTTGTTTTGCTGTGTTCGGGTCGATTATTGGATTTATAGTGTGTCTTTATTGCTGTTTTCTTTAATTGCTTAACCGGTCAGTGACTTTCTTATATATTTAATTTTATGTTCTGCATCATTATTTATTTATTTGTATGCACAAGTCCAAAAAATGGATATTGTTAAATAAAAGGAAGCATCCGGGTAAGTTTTCTTCTCCTTCTCTATATGTGTGATTGTATATGTGTAATTTGTTGCTAAAATATTTGTATGTATGTTTTATTCTGTCTATGTATATAAAATAGATATTATTATGTGTGTTTTGTATTATATTGCTTTCTTTTAGCTGGGTTTGAACATTAAGTTCAAGACATGAAGAGTCGCCTAGGATGGAATGCCGAATAGATTTAGTTTCTATTTAAATGTTCTTGCGGATGTATTAAGTTGCTTTATTTCTTCTTTATTTCGATTTGTAAGCTATTGTATACACTCTAACTCTGCTCTATATATAATATATATATATTTGACGGGATCGCCTAAAGGGGGAGGGAAATATATGATAATTGTTTACTTTTCTTTTGTTTATTTTATTACTTGTGATTGTTGAATATAATCTATCTATATTAATTAATCATAAAATCGGATGAATAATGTATATTGTCTCCTAAATAATCAATCTAAAATCAAGCACTGGTTTGTTTATATGTTCATCCTATTCTAATTTGAAGTCAATCAACATGTAATCAAATAACCCAATGCTTAAAATCTGGAAGTGGTTTATTTGATATTATTAATGTTTTTTTTGTGTAGAGAGTTGTCTAATATTTTTAGCATGTTAAGAACTGAATTAATTTTTGTTTAGCATATTTTTTGTCCACTGTTACAAGTTCTGCAATGAAATTATTTTCTGCAACTTAGAGCAGACCAATAACTATTGTCTGCATGTTATAATTAAATAAAATTAATGATGACTATTTTCTGCTCTGTTAATGCTTAAATACTTCTTGGCTGTTTATGAGTTAAAACAGTAAGATTATAATTTAACTAAAATCTTAACTGCTTTAAATGCTTGCTTGCTTATGTTATTTAATTAGTCTAAAGTAAATTAGCATATTTTAATAACTTGATCTTGTCAGTTAACTAATCTAGTTCTAATAAATTTGCAGAATATTAATCATTTAGAAACCATGCCTATATGTTTTCTGAATATTACTAATTTTCAGCATGTTCTCACTTAGAAGTCATGTCTAAAGATTAAATTTATTTTATATGTCATTTGGGGTTAGAAAATCATGCCTATAGGTGCTATGCAATGTTTTGATTTCTCAATCACCTAGAAATCATGTTCATAGGTATTATTAATTTCCAGCATGCTAAACTGTTTAAAATAATCTCTACTGTTTAATTTGCCTTTTTGATATTAATACCAATTGGATCTGCAGATATTTTTGAACATCTTTTCCCGCATTTGTCCTACTTAAACTGATCCACCCTTAGTAATCTAACTAATAATAAATATTGCATTCTGAATAACTCTTGCCACTCAAAATCAGTCTAATAAGCTTTTTCTGTACTTGTATCGATTTTCTACCCTTTTAAAATTAATTCAATTTAGTTATATTGAATGTTTGCATGTTTATGCGCACACACTTAAGCATGAGTTATTTCACTAATTATTTTTGTTTGCGAACTTGTTAATTAAAATTTTTAGGCCACTATGAGATTTTATGTGCTAAATGCTTGTGCAATGTGTTTTGTTTGGTTTCTAGAGGGCCTAATTAGGGGCATATATTTTCTTTTAGTCTAAAACCTCCCTAAATAGTAGTTCAATGTCTCTTGGACATTAAGTGGGAACGCTGTGCACCTTTTAGGACGTAATGCATGTAGAAGGTGAGGTAGGGGTAGTTAGACCCTTTACAGAGATGATGACAATCGACTCAGGCTTAAAACGACAAACATTGGTTTTGTCTTTCCAAATATTAAGTCGACCGAATAATAAGCCGTGCGTTGATTCGTAAAGTGTGTTAATCTAGATTCCATGGTCTCCCTTCCCTTTTCCCTCTTTATTTGTTTAATAATTATAAATGTTTGGGGTAGTTTAATAAAATAAAATTATTTCGCCTCTCTATTTGTGCATCTTCTGTCTCCTTGCTTATCTCTTATTTTATATTAATATTTATTTATTTTTATCACCTAGTAAGCATGCTTAGTTAAATATTAAATAAATGAGACCTTAATTGCAACTTGTAAGCCCCACATAAATTGTATGAGATACGGCCAAGACCTACATTTGTGGATCTCAAGGGATGCTTAACACATTTCCCTCGAGATAATTTGAACCCTTACTCGATCTCTGGTTCATTGACCTTAAGGTAGATCTAGTTAGGTTAGATAGGTGTCCTAACGCGCCTTAATTCGTTAGGTCGTGACTCTTGAATCCAAAAGAAACCCAAAAGAATTGTTAGGTCGTGCACCGAAAACCATTTTGCAAAAAATGGGGCGCAAAAGAATGGCGACTCTGCTGAGAATTTTACGTTCTAACTATTACGTGTTTCATTTGATTTATGTGGGGTTTACTTTATTTGCTTATTTCGTTGTTTGTTTGATTATTATCATGTCTAATTGCTATTTATTTTCCTTGCTTATTTGCTTTCCTTATTTATTGTATATTTTCATGTAACATCCCTTTCCCCCTTCCTTATTTGATTATTTCCATGTTTCGCCCTTTCTCTTTTTTCGCTTATGTGAATATTTCTATGTTTAATCCCATATACCTTCTTTATTTGTTGGATTTCTTACATACTTATATGCTTCTTTCTTTTATTTATGTATTTATTTATTTACTGTTTTTCTCAAAATCGCTTAGATGTTATTGCTTTCCATCTACATCTAAGTGTTACTACTTTGATAAACTGGCATTCTGTTCATACTTCCCCCAATTGGGACCCTCTTCCTTTTTTTATTTATATTTTCTAGTGATGCTGTGTGACTTTGCACATCTCACAAAATACTCTTATTCTATTCAAACATCCTATATTAGAGAGATGATTGAGGCATGACAGATGCAGATAGTTTTATTATCGTGGAACCATGTGCCTTCTCGCATAGAACCTCTTCAAGTCCGTGTCTACCCAACTCTTAGAAATCTCTATTAGATCATAGATGTTGGATAGACCTTATGTGGTTTAACCCTTGATGTCAATTCACACTTTTACAAGCTACCCTATCATCTAAAGGACTCCAACATCCTTTAGACAAATTGCATATTATGTGTCAATGTGGTCATAATAACTAAATCAACCCTAATATATGACAAAATGGAGTGTAGAATTTGCTTGTTGATTGTTTGCAGCCATGGCCGCTCACAACTTCGTAAACACGCAAATGATAGTAAAAGTGAATGATCTTCTGAAAAGATGGTGGGTGAGTATCTAGAAAGACCATGAGTTGGAAATTCGCAAACTACTGGGTGGATTGACCTTTCTTTTATTTGTTGCTCCTAATCGCTACATGATTATGGCCTTGCTGAAATTCTAGGATCCCACAAGATTGGTCTTCAAATTTAGGGATTTTGAGTTGACTCCAACACTCGAGTAAATTAGTCGGTTAGTAAACCTTCCCTGTCACGGGCGTCAAATGATTGTGGCGCACGAGAAATCACCGAAGAAGTTCTTGAAGAGTCTAGGGCTGAAGCGCAATCTGTAGATAGATTGTTTAGATTCTAGATGAATTTCATTTGAATTTCTGTAATTGTGTTTTTGTGACAGGAACAGTCATAAACATTTCAGTAAAAAAATTTGTTACTCTGCTAGACAATGGCAAAAATATCGTTTGAGAGCTTTCACCATCGCACTACTGGGTTCCTTAGTCTTTCCTATGAAGGGGGGGAAAATTAGCACTACCTTGGGTTATGTGGTTCACATGTTAGCTCAAAGAGAACCAAATCCTACAAAGACTACAGTGCCTATGATACTTGCATATATGATAAGGGCATTATCCGCATGCGCCAATGGTACGAGATATTTTGAGAGTTTCAATCTTTTGTTACAACTGTGGGCCACCAAACACTTTTACAAGAGGAGTGACATGGTAAACATCTTGGATGGCATGGGAAACAAAATCTTTAGTCACCCCACAAGGATGTTGTGTTTCTCCGCCCCTGTAGGAACGGAAGTCTGGTTTATGTATCTTTGAGAGCGGCCCGGTAATCAAGTCTAATGGAAATATCAATGGTTAGGGTCTCGTTGCGCTGTAGTTAGAGGACATGAGTTCTATTTCATCGAGCTTATTGGCCTAAATGAGGTTCAACCATATGCACCACTCCGAGTTCTCCGCCAATTCAGACAAGTCCAAATGATACCTTTACGATATCATATGGGTCACTATGGGTATAACTTTGGGCCAGAAATGCCATCAGTTGACACCATACTGCAAATGTGGGAAGCATTGATGACTATCGACATCCGAGAACATCGACCCTACTGCACACCCGAGTATTACATATGGATCTTGGAGGATGCTGAGCATAAGGACTTAAGCGAAGGAAGCCTTCCTGGTTTTGGTGATAAAATGGAAAGAATATGCGCACACAATCTTCTGAACAATGATTATAACATGACCCCGACAATGAGAGAGCAAATTGCACCAAACATTCGAGACCAACATTTTTGAAGTTCTTTTTTTTAGGATTTTATTTGCCCTTGTTATCCCTAGCTTTTTAGTCTACTTCTAGTTTTGATTTAGTCTATGATGTAATAAATTGAATTTATTTAATATATATAAAGATCGTTTTCCCTTTATTTCTCTAACTGTAAGCTCCAAGTTGCCAAATAAGGCTTGGATTAATTATTGTTCATCACTTATATGTCGTCTTAGGCCTACCTCTTACTCAATGAGGTCCTTTGCATTTAGGGTGTTTATTTCAAACAATGTGCTATTACTATAATTTTGCTCTAATCCCTAACATCATTTTTCTGTTAATTCTGTTGTTTTCCATTCCTTAAGGTTGATCTATCTTCCACTCTATCCCATACAAAATCTAAAGGGACCTCTCCTCCTCTTCAAAGGGCAAGCTACAAGGACAAGGGTAAAATGGTTGACAACAACAGCACAAACGAAATGTTGAGACTTCTGAAGGAGGATAACTTTCAAATGATCTTGTCCTAAAACTTAAGCACAAAACCCTGGAACTAGAGGAAGAAGTGGCCAGCATGCGCGAGCTGGCTAAGTTGTCCATTTTTCTCAGTAACCCCTTTTGGGGAAAATATAGACAACCTCCCTCTCACTAACCAAACGACTTTACCAAACAATCCTCCACTCAATACAACCCGACCTAATCCCAGTCAGCCCAATATTTTCCCACCACTTCAAAACCAAAATACTGAAGTCCCAGTTTATCAATACAACCACCAAAATAAGCCAAGCGTTCCAGAACCAATTCCAAACCATAATGTAAACCCTTCATATGCTCCTGGAAATCACAACATTAACCCCATATATGTGGAAACCGCTCCCGTAACCCATGCCTACCACAAATCAGAGTCCTCCTAAAAGGACCTTCTGATAAAAGCCCTGATTGAGAGATTGGATAATTTGGCCAACCGAATGCAACATGTAGAAGAGATCAAGAGGTTGAGAGGGCTGAGCTATGAGGATTTGTGCATGCACCCTGACGTAGAACTACCTAAAGGATACAAGCTTCTAAAGTTTGAAATGTTCAATGGTATTGGAGATCCCAAAGCCTACCTGCGAATGTATTGTGACGAGGTTGTAAGGGTGGGAAGAGATGAGAGGATACACATGAAGTTGTTTATGATGAGCCTCATCGGGGAGGCTCTATCATGGTATATTTAACAATACCCTCGAAAATGAGTTGAGTGGGTGGACATGGCCACAGACTTCGTGAACAGGTTTGGATTTAATGTAGAGAATGCACCCGACTGGTTCTACATCAAAAAGCTGAAGAAAAAGCCCAGTGAATCCTTCAGGGACTACGCCATAAGATGGAGGTCTGAGGCGGCTAGGGCCAGACCTCCTATGGAGGAATTTCAGATGAAATATTATTTCATCCGCGTCCAAGAGCCACAATATTATGACAGGATGATGCTTGTGGCCGAGAAGAGTTTTATTGATATCATCAAACTAGATGAAAGAATTGAAGAGGGCATAAAAAATGAAACTATCATCAATCTGGAGGCCTTACAAAAACCTAGCTTAAGTAACCAAAACCCCTTATAAGTACCTAGCTTCATACCCTCAATCTCCATCTCCATCTCCATATTCCCCAGTAGAGTCGCCATTCTGTCGCGTCCAATTTTTTACAAAAAGGGATTTCGGTGCATGACATAACAACATTTTTGGGTTTTGTTGGATTGAAGAGTTGCCACTAACTAATTCTAACTAAAGGTCAATGAACCAGAGATCGGGTAAGAGTTTAAATTACCTCGAGAGATGCTTAACACCTTCCCCTCGATGTAATTTGAACCCTTATCCAATCTCTGGTTCGTTGACCTTTAGTTATAATTAGTTTGGTTAGACAGGTTCACTAATGTGCCTTAATTAGTTAGGTGACGACTCACCAATCCAACAAAATCCAAAAGAGTTGTTAGGTCGTGCACCGAAACCAGTTTTTGTGAAAAATGGGGCGCGACAAGATATATATAAAGGCAACACAATAAATGTCATAATTCAAATAAAATAGTAGTTAAATATTACATTAACAAAGTATTAGGAAAAACGACATTCTTTGATAAACGTTAAGATATTTGAATTATAAATAAATATTTAAAGTTAATATAAATAGAGTGGGACTACATATATAAATTATAATAATAAAAATAATTGCTAGAAAAAAATATTGTCATTTTTTTTGAAAAAACAACCAATTCAACGCAAACTAATCCTAAATAAATAAGTGAACTGTCTCTATGTTCTATAAAGTGTTTGCCCGTGTACTCTTCTCTAAAAAAATAAATAATAATGAGCATGATACATTCAAATGATTATAAACAAAATTATAAAGGAACCATCGTCCCATTTCAACAACTTATATTTATGAAGTTGTTTTGCATTTTAATCAAATAATTTTTTTACAATAAATTTGATCAATTCTTGATAAACAAGCAACAAGAACAAAAAATAATAGTTTAAGGGAAATAATTTGGTTAACTAATAAAGTTGGAGAATGAGAGAGGTTTTATGGTATTTTTTTCCTAAAATAAAAGTGTCTTTAAAAGATTCTGAATGAGCTTAAGACTCTGTCACAAATCTGATTCATTCAGACTCTTTCAGACCCATTAAAAATAATTTTTTTTAAGAATAATTTTTATTTCAAAAAAGATGGCTATTCTAACAATTTTTTTATTATTATAATTTATGTATGTAGTCCATGTAGTTCCATTTTATTTTTATCAAACATAAAATATTTATTTATAATTCAAATATCTCAACGTTTAATCTTAATGAAATCAAATGAGGTCTGAAGTTGGATATATATATTGAAAATTGGATCAAATCAAACTAATAATCGATTTTTTGATTCTGTTTTTTTGTTTTTTTTTTTAACTTCGGCTCTTTGGTTTGATGTTTGGTGTAGGGGTTGCGGTTCTCCGGTGCACCGAAAAACAAAACTTTTATAATAAGGTATAAATATCTCTAAAACTATGACCGAAATTCCAACAACACACCTAAACTTAACTAGAGTCTTATCTACAGGGTGAAATAATTCTCTCTCTAGCTAAGAAGCTCAAGAAACTCTTATGAAGAACACTCCAATACTCCTCCAACTCCATTTTTCCCTCCTGATCCCCCAGATGTATCCTCTATGGGTATCTCCCTACCCAAAAGGAGAAAGCTTCCTTCAAAAATATTCTTATCATTCTTGTTCCTATCTCCTCACCAGATCCATATATCGAGATGGTCAGCCCACCTGAGGTGGCTACGGAGATCCAGAATGGGTCCAATATTGGGGAACCAAAGAGCCATTGTAATCAACCGGCAGAAGATGATTATATTAGTATGTCAAAAATGGAAAAAGCAAGAATATACAAACTCTAGCGTTTCTCCATCATCATTAAATTACTCGGGAAAAAATGAGCCACGAGTATCTAAAGCGAAAATTGTCCCTACTTTGGAGATCCATGGAAGAAATAATTCTTATTTATAAGTGATATGATTACTTTATAGTGAAATTTCTAAAAGAGGAAAACATGACAAAGGCATTACAAAATGACCCTTGGTTCGTAAATGACTTCTTCCTCTCTATTAAAAAATGGAATCCATATTGAGATGAAGGCTCTCCTGTTAGTAGAGGGCGGGTTTGTAGAAGTAATCTACTGATCCCTTACCTATGTGCCCCCATATGATGAATGTCTCAAGAGACATTAGCTAGTGGATCCACGTAAGCTAGAAGTTCATAGTTCTACCTTGGCAAGTAGGACAACCCTTTTCGGTGTGGGAGACACTGAGGATCATGTTATAGCTCACATGGTCTATATGTCGGTTAAGGCTAATTCCCCACATTAATAATGAACTAAGGTTACTTCAAGAAGTATCACATATGCGTTCAAAGGTTTTAAAGATGATGTTAGCTTGCATTTGACCTTGATTTATGACTTATGTTTTCTAACTCTCTTATATCATGTTTTAGCTTGGTCAATTGCATGTCATGAAATGAAATGTCCAGTTTTAGCATATTTCTCTTTTGAACATGATGTATGGGCTAGGCCCAATTTCATTCTATTGTATTAGATGGCTATGATGAGACACGTGTTTTAGACTTCCGCTTTTCTTTATAAAATGTTTTGGACTTGGACTATTGTTTCACTCTTATTGTTCTATTTCTTATGTTATGAAAGCTAAGTGGCTTGTGGTCCTATACGCCATTTTACATCTTGGATGTACCTCTGGATCGTGACAAACCCACCACAACTTTAGAATGTAGGGGCGTTGTTCCTCATCGATACACTTCTCTATTAGTTCAGATGACTCGAATTTCATGTCATCAGCTAAGCATAATGTAGAAAATTATTTTGAATGAGGTCCAATATGCCTCGACTCCAAAGAAACATTATTCATTCTTATTTATGCACTCCTTCTCAATATCGACTCTAAGGAATAAGGTATAGTTGAATGATTGGAATTTCTCTTTTTGCTCCACTAGTCGATCACCATCCACGATAATTGGTGATTGGGCATTAGACGCCTCAACCTTTTTGTTCAAGTGAGCCTCTAAGTCATGAATATTTGAGTCAAATTGATCTATTTCTTGTGTGAGCTCTAGTCTTCCTTTAATCAGTTGGGTTGTTATGTATGTCAGACTATCACAACCAGACTTTTGAAACTTTAGAAGTTGAATTTGTTCTTGTATCCAAGATTGGCTCCCTATTTCTGCTTCTTCATAACTTTCTCCTTGTTGAGATTCAATATTTTCCTCTAATTGAGCATTAGCTAGGCCTGTAACTTGCAATTGATCAGCGTCAACCTTAGCTTGCAGTTCCTTGATTATTGCCTATAGTTTCATGTCTTTTACTCGCTGTTCCATCCCCATTGATTCCAATTCCGTGAGTTTTGATTGCAGTTCCCTTTGTGCTAAATTACTTTTGTCCAGCATGTTCATAAATTACTTCAAGAACATATTGCGCGCCTCTTGAACGCACAAAGATGACTTGTGCTCATTCTATTCATACTCCTCTTGCTACAAAACATGAGCTTCGTGATACCATAAGTCCTCTTGTTGATGCCTCTGAGTTTCGAAGTATAGTTGGTCCCCTGCAATACTTAACTCTCACTCGCCCTGAACTTTCCCATGCAGTTAATCTCCTCTGCCAGTTTATGAAACACCCACGTTCCATTCATTGGACTGGTGTCAAGTGAGTACTTCACTACTTAGCAAAAACTACACAGCTTGGCCTTCGCTCACTGCAAAATCCTCTCTTAATCTAGTTGGTTTTTCTGGCGCAGATTGGGGTGGTTGTCTGATAAATGCTCAAACTACACCTTATCCAATATTAGGTGTAAGCAATCGTTATCTAATATAAAATCCAACGAAGTGTTGGGGTCGAACCCAAAGGGAGCGGTACAGTACGTAATTCAATTAAGAAGTAAAAGTTGCAATTCTAATCGGTTATAGAAGTAGACATTGTCGAAATCAAACAAAGTAAGTTAAAGGTTTGACAATGAATGTCAAATGGGAGGTTTGAAAGTGTCAATTAACAACTACGATAATCACGAAAACAGGGGAGTATACAAATAGAGGGAGAATTCTCGGGGATGTGATCGATTATAGTCTAATTTCACTATATGGATAATTGAAGTTTATTAATAAATTGCTGGGTCTCAGTGGGTAGGCTGGGCTATATGTCACGACCCGAGACTACCCCCTAGTCGTAACATGGCGTATTCGACCCCGAAGGGGTCTTATACGAGCCACATAGTCATTCATTGCATTCAATAATGAAAATAGTGCGGAATGAAAAACTTATTTACATCCACACATTTAAACTTCATTAAACAACTTTAAAAACACACAGCGGAAGTCTAAG
>JAJOOH010034951.1:0-20168 GCA_029582605.1 Solanum gracilifrons
TAACACAACGTAAACAAAGCATGAAAAGATTCAAAATACATGATTTTTAACATATACTCTGTAATGTAAAAGAGGAAAACATTACCTTAGTCGCAAAGTAATGAAATCAACTGAGCGAAAAATTGAAGAAACAAAAAAGTATCATCTGAAGAACATAACTAGAAGGTGTTGTGATTTGCAACCCTAAACCTTCATCCTCGGCGGCTGCTACAAAAAAAATGGCTGAGAATGTGCTAAAATGGAGTTCAAGGATATGTTAGGTTAATGTGTAAATGGGTTTGTGGGTGGGTTTTTGTCCTTTTTAGCATAGATGGGTCGGGTCGTTGGGATGGATTTAAAAAAATAGGTGGACCAATAAGATGAAGCCATTTGTCTAATTTAATGACTCAGCATTTGCCATGTCAGCCGGCTGTTAAAAAAGGGCAATTTTAAACCTTAAAAAAATGTTGAGGGCATTTTTAAACCAAAAGGTGGAAGGAGGGCATTTTTGAACCATTTGGGATACGTTAAGGGCATTTTTAACCCTTTTCCCTATATTGAAAAATGACAAGTAAAACTAAACAAAGAGAGTAATATATAAACCAACTTCTCTTTCTTCATCTCTCTCTATAAAAAAAAAAAAACTCCATTTCTCTTTCTCTCTCTTTCTTCCCAACGCTCGCATTCATTCTTTGCTTCTCCCTTTTATATATCACGAGATCCCCATCTCTGTTCCTCTCTTTGTCTCTTTCTTTCTTCTCCCATTTTTTCCCTCTTTTACATGTCTTCTTCATACGCTTTCTTTCAATTGTTGAGGTTCAGTTCATTATACTGAAACACTCGGCTTACTGGGAACTATTCAACTTCACATTTTTCCGGCAAAAGAACTGAAAGGGGTTTCGAAAATGTCGGAATCTGGAAGACACATGTCGGAAATAGGACTTGATGGGGTAACTGATCGCTTGAAGAACTCATTGACTTGCGTTGAAGATGGAAATGGAGTTGAAATTAACAAGCCCGATTTTCGAGAACTCGATCTGGGTTCACCTGTTTCTCCATTACGGAATCGACCGCGTGGATTCACCGCTACTACTACTACGACGACGACGACTACGACTACTACTACTAGTAGCAGTTCTAATTCATCTGGATCTGGATCGGTGTCGGGTCGGAATGGATCTCATTTGGGTCCCAAAAAGTCCGAATCCAGTCACTCCGGTGAGCTTTCAGGTTCAGTTGAGAGCTCACCTAAGGCGCGTGGGTTGAAGCCAGGTCACGCGCGGTCTTATTCCAGTGGTGGCATTGCCGTCAATTCACCTCCGTTAAATGTGCTTCCCACCGGAAACATCTGCCCGTCCGGGAAGATTTTGAAAACCGGCATGGCTAGTAAGTCATCGAAGACTGACGTTTTAGGTTCTGGAACGGGTTATTACGGTCACGGGAGCATAATGCGTGGAGGTGCCGGTGTAAAATCTGGCGGCGGTGCTGTCGGTGGGGTTGACGCCGGTGCTACCCAGACGGCGAATTTGAGAGGGGTAATGGCCGGAGACACAATGAAAAGAGGAATGTTGAATACTGATCCAGAGGAGTTGAAGAGATTAGGAAATGATAATTACAGAAAGGGTTATTTTGTTGAAGCTTTAAATCTGTATGATAAAGCTATAGCTATTTCTCCAGGCAATGCTGCTTACCATTGTAACCGGGCGGCAGCGTTGATCGGTCTGAAGCGGTTACCGGAGGCGGTGAGGGAGTGTGAAGAAGCCATTAGGTTGGATCCATCATATGTAAGAGCACACCATCGATTGGGATCTTTGTTACTTAGGTAAGTTGAATAAAGTCTTAATCTTTAGAATGTTTATGAATGTTTTGCTTGTTGATTAGCATAAATCTTGGCAATGTGTGAATAATTTGTAGGTTATACATATCAAATGCTATAGTTTAACACTTCCTGTGTGTGATTTGACCTATAAGAAGTCCAAAATTTATGAACTTTGATGATTTGATCTTCACTTGTGCAAAGGGGGATGCACCAAATGTAGTTGTTTTAGCCGATCTGGAGTTGATGGTTTGGCCTCTTTTGGATTGTTCTGGACATATTACTGTTACTTATTCCCTATGTTTGCCCAATTTTTTCTTTTTTCACTGTTACTTATTCCTTATGTTTGCCCATTTTTCACAAGACAGCCCATTTCTCACAGGGTTATCTTTCCACCATTTTTCCTGTTGTTTTACCCCCCTAAAAACTGTTTTTTCCTGGTTCTTAGCGGTCGAAACACTATGTTATTGTTCAATCTATTTGTGATAGCTGTAATGGCTTACTTTGTGCTTTATTGATTATCTTTAGTAATCGGTGGCAACATCATCCTAGTTCAAGTTTATGTCTTATGATGACGCTTGTTTGCATAAATGCAATGGGTGTTAGCAGGCCAAGTGTTTTTGTAGTCATCTTTACTTCCCTTTGACTTCAGCTTAATAGTTAAATTCTATTCCTTTTCCAATGTATGTACCTCTAGTTAGATGTTGATAGTTTTTCCACTAACACTTCTATTGTTGAACACATAATTTTCTTCAAGAATTCCCAGTTGCATGCTTGTTTCAGCATCATGTGCGTCCTTATCTGAATTATGTTCTTGAAATTCACCTTGCTTATTTTGCATTGTGATGTAAGCAATCTAATTCTTGCAGTTTCGGGCAGGTTGAGAAAGCCAGAAGTCACATTTGTTTCCAAGGGCATCAGCCAGATCAAGCTGAGTTGCAGAAGTTGCAAGCAGTGGAAAAATATATTGGCAAGTTCACTGACGCACGAAGAGTTGGTGATTGGACAAGCATGTTAAGAGAAGTCAATGCAGCCATTGCTTCTGGAGCAGATGCATCTCCTCAGGTAAAGCAAGACTAGTGGTTCAAATGTGGAAGAAAATGATGCATGGAAGTTGAATGCTGATACTGAATTACTGAAATTGAATTTTACAGCTATTTGCTTGTAGAGCGGAAGCTCTTTTGAAGCTACATCAAGTAGAGGATGCAGAATTGAGCTTATCAATTACTCGGAAGCATGAACCATCTGCTGGATCACCACAGTCAAAAATTTTTGGGATGCTTTCAGAGGCATATGTGTTCTTTGTTCAAGCTCAGATTGACCTGGCTATGGGAAGGTCAGTATAGAATGATTTGCTAAGTTTTTATAAGGTTGTGCGGGAGTAAGAGAAGTTGGATCATGGATATTTGCAGGTTTGAAAGTGCAATCAGTGCAGTAGAGAGAGCTGGACATATTGATCCTCGAAATATTGAAGTATCAGTTTTTCTCAACAATACGAGGTCGGTGGGACGGGCTCGTACCCGTGGCAATGATCTATTTAAATCCGAAAGGTATACTGAAGCATGTGCTGCTTATGGGGAAGGTCTCAAGCGTGATTCTTCAAATTCAGTTCTCTATTGTAATAGAGCAGCTTGCTGGTATAAACTCGGGCAGTGGGAAAAAGCTGTGGATGACTGCAATCAAGCTCTCACTTTCCAGCCACACTACACTAAAGCCCTTCTTCGAAAGGCTGCCTCAAATACCAAGGTAACATGCCATATTAAAATCTTTTCTAGTATGTGTGTTCCTAGAAGAATATTAATATATTATCGCTTGCTTGTTCCCTTCGTTGTGTAAAATTAATTTTAACTGTTAATCAATTATAGCTTGAGAGATGGGCTGAAGCTGTCGGAGATTATGAGGTTTTGAGGAAAGCGCTTCCATATGACACTGAGGTTGCTGAATCGTTATTTCATGCTCAAGTTGCATTAAAGAGATCACGCGGAGAAGACATTCACAATATGAAATTTGGTGGGGAGGTGGAATTGGTTTCTGGTCTCGAGCAGTTCCAAGCTGCGATTTCATCACCTTGTATGTTTTCCTGCACTTGTAGCTTGACCCTCCTTATTCATTTTCTGCAATTCAGAGATTAATTATTATATTGGAAATTGCAGGTGCATCTGTGGTCCATTTTAAAGCAGCATCTAACCTACAATGCAAGCAGATATCCCCTTTCTTAGATACTTTAACCACCAAGTATCCTTCCATAAATTTTCTCAAGGTAAATTTTTTTAGCAATGCCTTGTCTTGCCGCAATTTCTGATTATTTCATATGCACAGCATTAACCTTGTATTCATTTCCTCTTTTGTGTGAAGGTGGATGTGGAAGAGAGCCCGGCAATTGCTAATGCAGAGAATGTTAGAATTGTACCAACATTTAAGATATACAAAAAGGGAAGCCGCGTGAAGGAGATGATCTCCCCAAGTCAAGAGGTGTTAGAATCATCGGTGAGGCATTACAGTATTTAAGTGCCATGATTGGAATGTCATCGTGCTTCTTCGTGTTCTCTCATCATTCCAATCACCTGGTATTCTTGCTATTACCTATGACAAAATTGAGCTACTACTACATAATAATCAATCTCATTAAGGAGCCAATGCAGCCAAATGCCAGCAACCTTCAGAGGGATTAGTTTAGTCTCCTTTTTTCCCTTTTAATTTATTCATTCATTGCTGTCTTGGTTCCTACTTCTTCCCATCTCCATTAATCTCTCTTTTTTCAAATCACTTTTCTTATTATAAAAAAAAAAAATAGGCTGCCTGCCTGTCCTTGGTATAAACTTAAGTTGTGAGGAGAAATAGTGAACATTGTAAAATTGATTTTTATGGCCATTTTAAAGAGATGAACAAGTGGCTGTGGCTTTGGATGAGGATCATAAACATGTATATATATGATTATATATATACAAAAACCATTGGAGGCCTAGTTGGGGTGGTGGGGGTTTGGGGGGGTGGGGTGGGGGGTGGATGTATGGTGGCTATTTATGGTTTAGTGAAAGAAGGATGAATATGATGATGTTATTGATACTATGTTTCATTGCTCAACTATTCTATCAATAAAATTTCTCATTTTTTTACCTTTTAATTTCTTATTATGTTGTATTATATGACGTCGTTATAGAAAGGTTTGATTGTACACCATTTAACCATTGCGTTATGTATAATTAATTGTGTGGGGCTATAACAAGTTGGTCACTATAATATTAGTTTCTCAATGATAAGGTATAGGGGTAATATGGTCATTGAATATAAAAATTCTAAATTTCCAGCTTGTCACAAGTACACAAATTTTAATTGATGGTCGGTTCTAATGACGTGGTAGGTCTTGTGAATAGAGGGTAGTGTCAGGGTTTGATAGAATTAATTACTCTCTCAAGGGGGGTTGTTGCTCTTGTCCCTTTCTATGGTTTGTCTATTTCCATCCTTTAAAATCTTGTGGCGTTCGAGTCATTTTGCATAAACGATTATTTTATTGAGTTTGTTATTAGTTATTGGTATATGTATCAAGTAACTCTAGGCATTTACATATGTAACTATTTTATTGAGTTTGTTAACAATTATTGATATAGATATTAGATAACTCTATTCATGAACAATATCATTATCTTATCCATGTTAGGTTGTTGTTGGGATAGCTAGCATTTTCAATGTAAGGCATGCTTGTATATTATTACTCACATGAAATACACTCCTTAATCTATTGTCCCCTTAACCTACCTCATCTTGGCTTTAAGTGGGGATGGGTAGGATTTGACATTTGAATATGGGTGCCTGTATAGTGTTGACTTAGTAGTCAATGAAATAGGTCGAGAATTTTGATTTTAAGTTTTAATTCTAATGAAGGTAAAAGCAATAAACCATTTCGTTCCATATGTTCAAGTCTTGATAGACAATTATGTGATATTTGTATTGGTGCGAGGTGGTAAGGGTTAACATATACTTGTGAAACTAGTCGCAGTATACTCAAATTGATTTGAACACCTCAATTATAAAAATCTCTATACAATCAATTTTTTTTTATAAAGATGTTTTCCCGAATATTTTTTGGTTTCTCAGCCAAAATGCAATAATAATAACTTATAATATAACATGAAAATTTGATTTCAAGAAACTTGACTGTTATAATGAAATAATGTTACAAACCATGAATGTTATAGCAAACTCTAACGGGTCATTTGGTTGGTGAACAATATACAACACCAAATTTGAGCTACAAATTACTTTGAAATTAGTTAATTTAATTTCAAACTTAATCTTGAAATATCCTACCTCCGAAACATATCCCATGTACTTGCAAATTGGATAAGTTTGGGATAAACTTATTCCCATTTTAGTTGTCAATAAGTTTTTATTTGTATGTGGGTTGAGTAAAGTTGCCCTCTTCTAGAGGGTTATACTTTTAAGATTTCATCTTTTTTTCATTGTAAAAAAAATCACATGTAAGCATTTAATTTGCCAACTTCCAAAGAGTCCCCACTCCCAATAATAATGAAAATTGTGCAATATTTGCGCCGACTTGCTGGCTTTGCCGACTTGTCAGTCGTAAGCTCATTTTTTGTCTATATATTTCTAATTTGTATGACTATGGGAATTTTGTTGACTTAGTAAGAGATTTTGAACAAATATTCGAATCTTGAGAATATTTAAAAATAGATATCAAAAAATAAAATGTTAATTTTGCCTAGTGATTTGAACTTGAGATTTCCATGTTGGAGGTCTCAAGTTCGAATCCCCTTGCCAGCGAAAGCAAGGAGTTTGTCGTCGAACTTGTCGCATCAGGCTTGCCTAGTGCGAATTACCTCTCCTATGTGGTTTGCGTGCTATTGCATAGGAGCGGAGATATTACCCTATGCACACCCAAATGGTAGTGACTGCGGGTTCCCCTTGTCATAAAAAAAGAAAAAAGAGTCCATGGTATGAATTTATCAAGAAGGCTAACTATGTACATGTATCATCAAAGATTTTGGTAAAATGATAAGTATTTTTACGTTTTCTAAATTGACGAGAAACATGTCTGGAGTTAATTGTGTAGCGAAATTGAAGCTTTTGAAACTCGGTTAGCTCGTCTTTTTACTCTTGTCTACTTAAATATCAAAATTAGTTTGATTGGTGTAAGGTTCAAATTTGTGACTGGTTAAGATACAAATCCTCAATTTTTACCAATTGAGTTAACTTGTAATCATATAAGTATTTTGCCATTCCCCGATTAGAGATGGACGTAAATTCGTAAGGTACCGCAGGTAGAGATAGTCGTCTAGGTCTTATTGTGAAAGAAAAAACTGCTTCGCCACATCATACATGTTGCTTCCTCTGTCGTTGTCGGGGAGCTCTTGGCGAGGAGACCTTACGATAAGTTGCTAAAACAAATGGGATGAAAGGATCGATCCGTTTAGATAATTTCAAAGAAAGACTGTTTGACAACAAATAGAGATTTTTTTCCTCTTCAAAACACAAGGAAATGCGGGGAGGGTAGAGCTCAACAGAGGGTTCAAGAATAGAGTAATTCTCAAGATTCAGTTAAGAAAAAAGTTTCAAGCCTTTATGCTTTGTACAATAATGCATACAAATTCCGACGAGAATGATTGAGAAAGAGAGTCTTACAAAAAAGGGATTACATTATCTTAACAAGCGAATTCTAATTGAATCTTAAAAATAAAGTCATCTTTAATTTTTAAAATCAAGACTATTCTGTAAGAATCTAAATTAATCAAGCTCGAAATCGATATAAATATATGTTTAGGGGTAATTTTGTTCTCAATAATTAGCTCATGGAGGGTCCAAGACAAAGTATTTTGTGCCCATATACTAGAACTAAAATGCAAAAAAGTGGTTGAATAAGTATTTTAATGTTATTAAAAGAAATATTTGGGCGGCTGAAAATGACAAATACCTTTCGGCTGGGGAAACGTGATATTCTTTAAACTTGCAAAATCTTATTTTTTTTATGTACTATAGTCTAGTATTTATTTATTTTTTGCATAAATAATTTTTTTCATTTTACAAATATCACTACTTGTATCCCTAATACCTCCACCTTGTATCCTCTGATATTTTATTTGTTTTCTTTTTGCAATTAAGAGAATGGCATGTCTGCGTTCCTATTCGGCGTCTCTTATCGAGTTTTAAATATTTGTGTGAGTATAAATTTTTTCACTAAAGCTAAAAGAAAAATGTTAGCGTTAAATTGATTCTAATTATAGAAAAATATGATATTCTTTTTGAGATAATTTTAAAAAATAAATTACTATAAATCAAGACAAAAAAGTAGTTATTAATACATTTTTTTGCGTAAATTAACAGCTATACCTCAATTTGACATTCAACTATAAGTATTAAATTAGCTAAAATAAGTTGATGCATAAATCAATTTCGGATAAGTTTTTTTTTTTGCGGGGAAAAAAGTACCACACTTGTTGAAAGACGTATTGGGGAAAAGCAGAACAAGGAGCATTAGGACAAGAAAAAAGATAATAGAAGCTACAAGACAACCTATAAACTCCCTGCATCGATCGGTTCGGTTCGATTTTATGTATTATCAGTTTGTTTATTGGTTTTTGATTTTTAAATACGCTAAATTAATAAGATATTTTTTATCGGTTTTTGGCTTATCGGTTTTGGTCCTTAACGGTTCGATTTTCAGTTTAATCAATAAAAAAATGCTTATAAATCAAATATATGACTTCTCTAATAAATTTGACGCGACAAGACAATAATGTAACTTTACAAATGCTCATAAAATAGAAACAATAATAACAAACACGAAAATAACTATACATGTGTAAAGAGAAATTAAGAAGAATATGGTTCTTGCTTTAGGTTTTGACGGGTTATATAATGTGAAGTTGTGAAATCAAAATCACAGTGAAATATGAATTGAAGGCTAAACGACAAAGACATAACTAGTAAGATATTGAAATTAATATTTAATATTTATGTATAGGTAAAAGTAGTAAAATGCTATAGCCTTAATAGACTATCAGTTTACCCAATGACTCAATATTAAAAATCAATACCGAACCGATAACCCGATATTTTTTCTTATAAAACCATCAAAAAATCGTTAATCCAATAACACTTTTTTTTATTCGATTTATCAATCATTTCAATTTTTGCACACCCCCTACCCCTATTCAATGACGTAGGAGAGATTGACATGACTTGTGAGAGATTATGTACGAAGTATGTAAAAAATAAAAGTATGACACATTCGAATTCAAATCATCCTTCATTATTGCCCTCTGTAAAATGTAATTGTTACTCTCGTGGATAAATGGCTCATACAATAACAACATACTTGAAGATACGGAGACTAATTTCGATAGACTATCGACTTAAAAAGAAATATACTCAAAGTAGTTCAAAAAAGAAAATAATAAAACTGAAGAAGTCATGATAAAATGTTAAGATGACATAACACAATATTCTAAAAGAATAATCATCTAAAACATGATAATACTATAATTGAAGTAATAAATTAATTATAATATTTTATAGGGATAAGACACAAGTACCCCCTAGACTATAACACACACCTTGTTAGTGTGACATTTTATTATTAATAAAAATATATGGCAAAAGGTTCTGGTGGACCCTTGTACTTGTATGAGTTTCTATTGTGCATCCTCTACTTACCCCTTTATCAATTGAACCCTTAAACTCAATAAAACATAATTTAACAAATTCTCCTGACCGTTGATCATACTTATGTGGCATTAGGATGTGTGAGTTCGCAAAAGTGTGTAACTACACGCCTCTTAAGGCAAGTGAATAACATTTTTACTTAAAAATATTAAAAATTATAAAAGATTTTTTTTTTTTAAAAACAATTAATTAAAAAACCCTTTCTTCTTCACACATTACACCTATTTTTCAGCCATCTCCATCCCCTGCCCAACCCCTTTTTCTTTCTTTTACACAATCTATTTAACAGATCTAGGGTACCTCCTTGAATCCACTAATTCACTGACGGAAGGAGAGAGCAACGCTGGTGGTGCTCGCCAGAGAATAGTGATACGCAGTGGAGTGTGAGAGAGAGGCATGACTGGTCAGCGGAAAGAAGAACGAGGTCGGTGAGGGTACAAGAGTATTCTAATCATGGCGGCGAAAATGATAATGGTGTGCGGTAGAGTTGAGACGAAAATGATAATGGTGTTCGGCCCGATCAGATGGTGCGGTGGCTTTAATTTTTGGTGTTGTGGAGGTTAGAGAAGGGAAGGAAAATGGTGATATGTGCAGCAGAGATGCAGGCAAATGAGGGAGAGAATATGGGTGGTTTCGCCAGCAAAAATGATGGCGACGGCGACGGCTTTAGTGTTAAATAGTGGGAATGGGAGAGAATGTATGGAGTTTTATTTTTAAAAATAAATTTAAATTTTATTATTTTACCTTTTATTAAACAATTTTGATTAATAATTTTTAAAATAATTATGACATGACATTAATATATCTGATGTGGATATGACATGTTATTTACGTAAATGAGAGTGATCTACACACATGGTTGTAGAGGTTTAAAAGACTCATTTTAATTGAGCTTAAGAGTTCAGTTGACAAATGATTAAGTAGAAGGGTTCACAATACAAACGCATACAAGTACAAGGGCCCATCAAACTCTTTTGCCAAAATATAGCATATGTCACATTATGTATCACGTTATTTTCATTGGTGGACATTATATTTGTGTCTCTTTACTCTCATCAATTGTGGAAGAAAGTGGTCTTACTTGTTAAGCAACTTATGCAACCACCAACTCTTCATATTTATTCTTGAAACATATAGACCGATCACTTTTTCTATTAACTATCTCATTATCTTTCTATTCATTACAAGGAAGATTTTCTCCCCTCTATAAATAATGATTATCTTTCTTTAAATTGAATACAACAAGAGATGTACAAGGAAATATAGAGTGAAAAAGATGAATAATATTATATTGTGTATATTTAGTTAGTGTAGTGAAACAAAGAATTGAGACAAAGAAAATATTATAAGTCTTCAACTATATTAACTGTACAAATGAGAGAAATATATCTTGAAGGAATGCGTTCTTTTGTGGAGCTTTAGACTCTTCAACTAATCCGGAGTTGTTTGAGTTATACGACGTTGTTGGGCTATTGTATCCTGGAGGGAACAAGTCAAGAGATATACTGCTGCATCAATGTAGAATATGCCACAATGAGCTTGAATCTCCTTAAGAGAGCGAGATATCTACGCCTCAGTCTAAGATTATTTATTTATTTTTTGTCATTTTATTTTCAACTGTAATTTATTGTATTTGTGGTATATTTTACCAACACACCTTAATTATACTAAAGACCTCAACTCATTTTTTTTGTAATTATATATATATTTTTGACTTATGTGGCACACTTCGTAACTCCACATATTTGAGATGCGTGAGAGATGTTTATGTGCCACATAAGCCAAAAAAATGTACAAAATTACAAAAAAATAAATTCGGAGGTAATAGAACTTTAATTTAATTAAAATGTGTCTCTGAGCTTTTGATCATTCTCGAAGGGGATACTTGTGCCTTATTCCTATTTTATATAAGGATGTATGTCATATTTTTATTAATATCACTATGGATAAATTTTTACTTTGATGCTCCACTATAGTAACTCCAAACGTCATAATCCTTCTTTTCTATTTTCTTTGATTTCTATTCACTCTACTTTCATGACATGGCACGAGTCACGACTTACACAAATTAGTAAAGTTTGACTCGAATGATGCACATTATATTATGTTTGTTTCCACAAAGTTGATATTCGTAGCAATAATTATGGCCTATAATAAGTAAGTCGACTAAAAGTGTAACTATTATTTGCAATTAGTGTGGCTGCTAATAAATTGGCCTAAACTATATACCAGTGGAAACAACTATAGTTGTCACCAAAAGAAAGAATTAGATCAATTATATTGCCATTAAAAGTTAGTATTAATTGCAAAATAGCGCCAGTCGCAGCCAAAAACTGAAGTGGTAACTATTGTCGTTGCTAAAATATGTACTCCTACCACTACTACAAAGTAATCATTAGTAGCAACTTTAGTTGCCGCTAAAAGATATATTAGTGGCAATTAGAGTCGCCGCTAAAGGTTATATTTGTCGTAGTTAAAAGTAATTATTAGTGGCAACTACAGTCGCCGTCAAAGGATATATTTGTTGCCACTAAAGGTAATTATTAGAGGCAACTACAGTCGCCGCTAAAGGGTATAATTGTTGCCACTAAGAGTTAGTATTAGCGGCAATTACAGTCGCCGCTAAAGGTTATATTTGTCGCCACTAAAGGTTATTATTAGCGGCAATTATAGTCGCCGCTAAAGGTTATAATTGTCGCCACTAAAAGTTATTATTCAAGGCAATTAGAGTCGCCGCAGAAGGATATAATTATCGCCACTAAAAGTTTGTATTAGTGGCAGTTAAAGTCGCCGCGAAATGTTATAATTGTCGCCACTAAAAGTTTGTATTAGTAGCAACAGCTGTCGCCGCTAAAGGTTATTTTGTCGCCACTAAAAGTTTTTTTATTAGTGGCAATTAAAATCGCCGCGAAAGGTGATAATTGCCGCCACTAACAGTTTGTATTAGTGGCAACTATTGTCGCCAGGAAAGGTTATAATTGTCGCCACTAAAAGTTTGTATTAGTGGCAATTAAAGTCGCCGCTAAAGGTTATACTTTTCGCCACTAAAAGTTTTTTTATTAGAGGCAATTAAAATCGCCGCGAAAGGTGATAATTGTTGCCACTAATAAACTATTAATGGCAACTATTGTCGCCGGGAAAGGTTATATTTTTCGCCACTAAAAGTAATTATTAGTGGCAACTATTGTTGCCGCGAAAGGTTTGTCGCCACTAAAAGTAATTATTATTGGCAACTTCTGTCGCCGCTAAAAGTTATATTTGTCGCCACTGAAAGTAATTATTAGTGGCAACTATAGTCGCTGCCAAAGGTTATAATTGCCTCTTCTTAAAGTAATTATTAGTGGCAAGTGCCGTCGCCGCAAAAGGTTATAATTGTGGCCACTAAAAGATTGTATTAGTGGCAACTACTATTGCCGCCAAAAGTTCGTTTTTGTCGCCACTAAAAGAAATTATTAATGGCAATTGCAGTCGCCGTGTAGGGTTATATTTGGCGCCACTAAAAGTATTTATTTGTGGTAACCTCAGTCGCCGCTAAGATGTTTTGTCGCTACTAAAAGTTAGCGGTAAATTTAGTCGCCGGAAAAAGTAATATTTGTCGCCATAAAATATTTAATGGTGGCAATTTTTGTCCCGCTAAAAGACTAATCGTTACTAAAAATTTGTATTAATAGCAACTTTTATCGCCTTGAAAATATATATTTATCGCTTACTAAAGTGTATATCTAACCTTCTCTAGTCGTAGACTCGCAGTTATGCTTAGCATTATTAGCAACTTCTGTTGTAGCATTGATTTTGCTAACATCTATAAATAATTGCCACAAATACATTTATCAGCTGCCTCTAAAAGTATGTTTTAGTAGTAACTCTAATCGCCATTAAAACAGGATTTAAATGCTTAACAGGATAGATAATGTGATCTTTAATTGTGACATGTCTGAGATTAAATAAAAAGTTTATCAGATGTTTAAATGCTCAATTAATAAACTATAGTTTGACTATAAAGGAAATTAGACAATAGTCTAATCCGTCAAATTACGTTAAAGCTTCTCCTGTCATATTATCTATCCTGTTTAATCAAAATACACCATTTGATTGATCTCGGAATTTAACAAATTAATTTAAAATAATTTTTTAAAATATAACAATTGCAATTTATTTTACTTTTAAGATTAGTCATGCCATTCCCTTGACAAGCCTAATCACTTGAAAAGGACAGGTAATATGAATAGCAAAGGTGCTTTTACCAAACCAGGGGAACTACCAATAGGTAATGCATCCAGTATACTCTATAGTCATGGTAGACCTTATAAACCTACTTGTTCTTGACAATATAACCAGACAATCCCATGGGTGCATATTTACAGTTCGATTATCGTCGTTTCACATTGTTTTGGGGTTTATGTACCCATATTAGATTGGGAATGGTAGGACAAAAAGGTTGAATGAAGGACAATTTATCTGAAAAAGGAGAAAAAGCAGCATGCAGAACCCGAACAAACAATGCAGGATAGGGTGGGCGGGAAAGAAAGAAAGAGAGAACAAAAAGGGTCAAACAAAAGATTTCCCCTAGCAAATTCAATTTCCTGAAACAAATCTATGGAGGTTGATAGCAGCTGCAGCAACACTAGTTTCCAATTCCAACCCACAGATCTGAATCATTTACTACTCTTTGCAGTGACAAAATCCTTACCATTTCCAGTTTTGTTGTAACAAAGTTCATTCCTGAACATTAAAAAACCAAAGGGTGTCATGTTCAATTATACAATTTCAAGGGTGCTATCCGGGCGTCATATTGATAAGCCAGTCAATATTGATTACATTCCATGATTTTTGTTATTTTGAATATTTCGTTGCTATATCTTCATGCACCACTAGCATATAGGCGTGTCCACTCCTTAGCTGGATCATTGAAGAAAAAAGAAAGTCAAATTAAGGATTGAACAAGAATGTGTATACAGATTTGCATGACCAAAAGATGTTAATTTTCTACTACTTTTGCAGCTCTACATTGAAAGACCACAACACAACTTACCCGTTTCAACAGCTTCAACTTCATTTGACTTCCAGTGCTTTGCAATGTTTTCAGAGAGTGGATCATCTGGATTTGGAGCACTCAAAAGTGCTTGAATGCTGAAACAGTAGTAAACTTTTTAAACTTCCAACACCTTGAAAGAATCTGGTTCTCATTTACGTAGTATTCATCAGTCTTGCATCTTTTGATGTACACAGAGATGAGAAACATATTTCAAGGCATGATCTATTATTTAATACCTCAAAAGTACTGTACGGATCTGAAGAGCAGGACTCCATTTGTCTTTAAGAATATCAAGACATATCCTTCCAAGCTTCACATCAAAAGGCATAAATAAGCAAGGTATTTTATGGCTTGTATCTGTATGTATATATGTAAAGGTTGATAGGGACAACAGACCTTATCGATGTTCGGATGGTAGATTTTGGTGAGGAATCGAACCTGTTGGGATGCAAATTGATCAATGACTAACAGACACTACATGCATAGCAAAACTTTACAACAGGTTAAATGCGTACAAAAAAAAAGAGTGTGCACAAGCACATAAAATCTACAATTATTAAGATCAAGGGTACATGTCATGTTTCTGTAGAAGTCCAGAATCATTTGGAAAAGTAAGTTTCCAGCAAAAAGCTAAGCAACACCAGGTACTAATTCATCTTAAAACCTACCATGAAAAGCACCCAGGAAAAGTGGCAATATTTTACCCCAACAGTCTTTCCAGATTTAGTATCTTCATGCATCTACAAATAAAGTAGGGAACCCTAGGCATTTTAAGGACTGTGTAACTGTGTCCACGGCAGAATTAAGGTCATGACATCCTTTATCTTCAATGATCCAATGGATTGTAAGTCTGAATACCAACTAAACATAATAAATCCAAGAAACCTTCACACAGAGTCCGTATGAACCACTGTCCTAAGTCATATTTGTTAGAATATCTAAATTAAAAAACATAGAATTACAGCAGCAAATCCAAATTTGACAAACAGTTCTTCTCACAACCCGGGTTTTCTTAGTCCTATCCTTCTCAGCCCCCAGGATTCTAAATTTTTTGGTAGAAAAATCTACTCCCAAATAATAAATCTCATCACAATTCTGTTTAATGGCTGGACCAAAGCTGCAACCTAGTTCCCAAGAGAAGAACAGAGGATATGCCAAATGAAATAGGGTTTGCAAAGTTCATAAACAAGCATCTCACTTATAAGTTCAATTGAAACCAAAGGTACAAACAACTGTGGCCAAAAGCGGTCTGAATAAACCTTACATGAACATGAGATTTAAATTTGAGATTAGACAAGACGGGAAGAGCAGTTCAGCAACAAAAATAATAGTCTATGAGAACACGAGCTACAATTTTCCTAATCACTATAGCAACCAGTTAATTTCCTTCAATAGCTGATATCCTGATCATGGACAATCAAATCATTTTCCAGAAGAAAAATCTAATCAGAGTCCTGAATCAAACTAGTCAATAATACAAAACAAATTGATCATTTATATATTTGGGTTTAAATCAAATTCCTAGATGAAAGTTCCAATGGCATTTGCACATTGTCACTGCCACAGAGAAACAGACTTTAAACATCACAATATTTTGATAATTTTGATCATTAGTACTTTATTTATTCCAGCACTAACATGTATCTTGACTCATAGTTCCAGTAAAACCAATATCCAGGTAGCCCAAGTGTACTATATTTTCACAACCCCACACTGCATATAAATGGAAGCAGAATGTGGGGGAAACAGCCATCTAACCAGTACTCCTAGAAAAGCAACCTTAACATGTACAAGGTTGTGAAACATGATCCTGGATCAATAGGCTTGTCTCTTAGTTTTTCAACTGTCATGAGCTTCTTTGTCAATGCATCTCACATCAAGCTTGAGCGTCTATTAACAAATATCATGATCAAATTGCAAGATAGATTTTTACCTTCTTTTCCTTGTCAAGAAAAAAGTACAAACTACATAAGCATTTCACCTAACATATTCACTTAGGCAGCAGTAAATAACAGATATTATCAATACATCAGTGTTTACCCTAGTTGAGAGAATGATAGCTATGGTAAAATGCTGGACATCAAAATTCCTTACTAATAGTGGCAGACTTCAACTCATAAAGAGTGTCCTATTTGAGATGCAGACTTATTGGGCACACATCTTTTTATTGCCAAAGAAGATTACAACAATGGGGACAACTGTGTGCAGAACCTTCCTCTGGACTGGTAGCAACAATTGTTCAAAGACAACACTGGTAGCATGGGAAAAAGTTTGTATGCCCAAGGCAGCAGGGGGATTAAGTGTGATTGATGGGCATATATGGAACAAGGCAGCTATAGCTAAACTGTTATGGGCACTAGGACAGAAAAAGGACAAGCTGTGGATAGTGTGGGTACATACTTTTTACTATGACCACCCCAGTTGAATGAAAACATTTGGTGCAGGTCAAAGGTCTGCTGCCAAGGCATCAATTCATTTTGTGGATGGCATTACAGAGGAAACTATCAACTGTGGACAGAGGTGCTGAAATGGAGAATTTTGATCACCTGTTCTATTAGACGTCCTTTTACTTCTTATATATGGACAGCAATACTGAACTGGTTAGGTTATAACAGACAACTAGGCAGCTGGGACTGGGAAGTCAAATGAATGATAGATAGGATCAATAATAGTAGATCAAGAGCTGGAATTTTGGGATTCTGTTTTGCAGCAACCATTTACAACATCTGGACTGAAAGAAACAAAAGAAGATTTACTACCACAAGGGCGAGCACAGCACAGAGACTAAAGGAGATTGCCATACAGGTGCACATTGAAGGCCAAAGACACCACAGTTAAAGCCTCATCTGGAACAGCTAATAGGATATCCTAGTTAAATGTTTTCTTTTACATAGTTGATAGGTTACTACCTGAATTAGCTAAATTGTATAGCAAGGTTCTGTGAGAGCTAGCTCCTAAGTCCAAAAAGAGCTTGCTGATTTGTATGGATAATTTTGGTTGAATGAAAATGTTACTAGTTGACCCAAAAAAATAAAATAACAGATACTAACAGTGTAAAAGAAAGCAGCAAAGTTTTAACATCTGAGAAGTTTCAAATCCAGAATGATACATCAGGAAGTTAAAATGTCGCAACATATTGCTAGACATAAAGACATAGACATCAAACTATAACTTCCAGTGAAAAGACATATTCAAATTGAGATATAACATTCCACCAGGAGAGAGATGGCAATATGAACAAATAATAAAAAAGAGCCAAACATAGCTAGAAAAGGGAAATCGAAACAAGGAAAAATACATATGCAACAACTGCAACAGCCGTGTCGATTACAAGACATTTTAAACTGTATCTTGATATTTGCTTTCAGAAAATATCAGTCAAAAACAAATAAATCTTTATCCATTCCAAAGCTCTGAGATACCATTTCAAGAACCAAAAATCCAGAACATCAACTGGCATTTGTTAAAACATCCATTGCCAGAAAAATTGTCAATCCTTAATGTGCGTACATACCTTAGGAGCAGCCATTGGGTACTCTTCAGGCAAAAATAGTTCGAGCTTGAAGACACCTCCTACACAAAGAAGGTAAGGAGATTAGGTAAAAGGAGAAAACGAGGGGAAAAAGTGTGCTGCGGTCAGAACATATATTGTTCAAAATACACCTCTAGCGGTATCCTCTAAATCATTATTCAACAAAACAAAGGAAAATCAGAAGAGCTAAAAGAAAAGGATGCTGCACATGCATTATCGCAAAAACATTAGAAGGTAGTTGATGGTTGGCTTGCAGCTGAATGCTAGCTATTAGCAACAGTTTCTACTAGACAACAATATTCGACATTTTAAAGTAAGAGCAGACAGCTTTCAGCTATGCTCCTGAGGATCCAAACAACATTAAGACATTCATAACAAACATGCATACAGTGATGCTCATATTACCGGGACTCCGGGAGTTGCAAATGTAAGTTTATGTAACTACTTTAAATTTTCCAAATGCAGTTCCCATCTCACCATCAGTAGTGTTATAAACTAGTCAAGTTAACTTCATATTCTGCAGGATTAATTAGTCCAGAAAATTAGCCGGTTTTCATGATTGATTCATTTAGTATGCAGCTACGGAAAAGGTAGATAAGTGCCCAAGACTATATAAAGAATGAGAATAGAACAAATTAGAGGGGCAATTTGGGGCAATTAATGTTCAAGTAAAATGCTAGAACAAAAGAAAAACTAGCAACAAAGACAAACTTTAGCCAATACAATACACCAGCCAATATAAAGGAGTCAATTCGCACCAACCAAACAATATGACGATCAACAAAACCAACTAAACGCTGCAAGCATATTTCCCTGCTTACTCAAATATTATAATTGAGCTCATCCATTACCTTCATATGGAGACTGTGTTGGACCAAGTATCATGACATTAAAGTATCGCATATTTTCTTCAGATGGCGACGCACTTATCCCAGGCGCTGCACCACAGTTAAATCAGCATTAGATTCTCCTAAACCTTTACTACCACCATAACTAATATACATCAACACTTACTGTAAACTTCAATTAAAAAAAAACTCATACATACTGAAATCAACAATACAAATTACATCACAGAGCATTCAAAACTCATAAACGAAGCTCAAAATTCCACACGGCTATACGAAAAGAACAATTCAAAACAAAAATTCCAGAAAATTTACCAGGTTCGCTGAGAAGACGTTGAGTTTCCTGTAAGATGAGAATAATAAATTATCAGCTAAACCGAAGTTAGATCATAAACCCTACCGAATGAAGTGATCAAAACCATCAATGGATTAAAAAAATCAAAATTTATGTATGAAATCGATATGGATCGAGCGAAAAAGAGGAAGATCAACATGAAGGAAGAAGAAACCTTGATAATTCTTCGAGGAAGATTGCTGTTAGCCATTGAATTGAAAGCCTTTTGGGGTTCTTCGGTTCGCAGAGTTTACGCTAAGGGTTCTTCTTTTCTAGAGAGAGAGAGGGTGAATGGGGGGAGCAAGTGGAGAATAGTTTGTGAGAATTTGACAACTCTTTTTCACACTATCACTAAAATATATGTGGTGAAAAGGATTGGTTGAGAATCTTTAGGGGTGTATTTTATAGTTTTTACGTAGTAGTGGGGGAGTGGTGCCAATTTAAAAAAAAATGTAAACCATGCATGTTATTTTATTTTAGGCATAATACATAAATTGGACCCTAAACTTGGCTTCAAATTTTAAGTATAACCTCTAACTTTCATAGTGCACAAGTAGGCACTTTAACTATCCAATTCTTAAACAAAAAAACACGCGAATTCAATAGCCAAATTGTGTGATATACAAACGCTCCTACGTGGCTTATTGAGCCACTCAGTGGCTGCCACGTAATTAAAAAATTACACGTATTTTATAATTAAAAAAAAGAAGAAATTAAAATACAAAAGGGTAGGGTCGTATTTTCTTTTCCCAACCCACCCCTACCAACCCCTCCACCCCCCAAAAAAAATTGAAATTTATTTTTAAAAAATATTTTCAACTTCAAAATTTCTTTTTTTCCACCCCTACCTCGACCCACCCCACCCACCCACTACCAGCCCCCCATCCCCTCAAAAAAAAATTTAAGTTTGTTTTTAAAAAATATTTTAAACTTCAAAATTTTAT
>JAJOOH010034952.1:0-14470 GCA_029582605.1 Solanum gracilifrons
GAGGACTAGTGACATGTTTATCTTTATCGCTTTTAGTCTTTAGTTTCAGTTTTGCTAGATCTAGTTGGGGCATGTCCCAGCACTTCTAGTCAGTTTAGAGGCTTATTTCAGACATAGTTAGATTCAACTTAGTATTGAGTTAATATCTTTTTTTGTATTAAACTCATCAGTTTTCATATATCTCAGTTATAGTATATGGGTATTCCCCATCTATTCATCTTATTTATGATTTAGCTTCCGCATCAGTTTATTAGTTTTAGTATGCTCATGATCATGCCAGCAGGGTTAGCTTGGGATCACTTGTGGTCCTAGGTCTCGTGTCCGCGTCTCGGGGGTAGTTCAGGGCGTGACAAGTACCAGCCCAAAAATCAAAGGATTTCTCCGTGAAATTCGTTGCCAGGTATGTGAGATTTCACTAGTGGGTTTCTTTCGCCCATTAGGTCCCTAGAATTCAGTTAATTTCTTGATTCCCTTATTATGAATAGACCTAGGGTTTCTAGAATTACAGCAGATCATCATGAATTAGTTATTAACATGTTCCAAATCAGATTATCATGTTATTACATCGTTTCTCACATGAATTTCAGAACTCTAACTATGTATTTCTTTAGTTTTTGAATTACACATGCTAGGTCAGATATTTCAGTTATTCAGTTATACATGCCTTAGTTATTAATGCATAATTATCAGATTTATTATTGCATTCTCAGTTTGCCTGTTCAGTTTTGATCTATCTAGTATTTACAGAAACTCAGTCATAATCAGTTAACCACTTAATTCATTGGGAGTAGCATAATACAGAGTTGGACTAGGGTTCAACGTACCCAAATAGTCCCAAAAATATTAGCCACGTAGGTTGTAAGTCCCCTTTGTGGGCATCATTTCACTGATCACGGCAGCATGCCTCTATACCTTTGGCAGGGTATATTGGGCCCTCTCGATGGGGCGTATACATCGGACTCCACATTTAGCTCATGTGGTTTTATTATCGGTTATTAGTAGCTCCCACAGTTTAGTCAGATTCTATTGCATTGACCATGTATCGGTATATTCAGTATTCAGTCTCAGCATGTTATAAATTGGTCATTGCATTCAGTTAGCTCTGTATTCAGTGTCTATATCATGTTCAAATTATACCATTGCTTATTTTCTTTGTTCAGTTATATGTTATTTCAACTTTACTCTATCCTGCATGCTCAGTACCTTTCAAGTACTGACGCATACGTGCGCTACATCTTCTCGTGATGTAGGTTCAGGTTCTCAGCATCCAGATTACGGTTAGATCAGTTCCCGATCTTCAGTCAGTAGAATCAGTGGTGAGTCCTCATTCTCCAAGGACAATAGTCATGCGTTTCTTTTCAGTACTTTTAGTCCTTTAGTTTCAGTTTTGCTAGACTTAGTTGGGGAATGCCCCAACATTTCTAGTCAGTTAGAGGCTATTTTCAAGCATAGTTAGATTCATCTTAGTATTGAGTTAATATCTTCTTTGTATTAAACTCATCAGTTTTCATTTATCTCAGTTATAGTATATATGTATTCCCCGTCTGTTATTTTTATTTATGATTTAGCTTCCGAATCAGTTTATTATCTTTAGTATGCTTGTGCTCATTCCAACAGGTTTAGCTTGGGATCACTTGTGGTTCTAGGTCCCGTGTTCGCGTCTCGGGGGTAGTTCGGGGCGTGACATGCAAGGACCTCAAAGCATGGATAATAGATTCCGAATGTCTCCAAATCACCCGCTCTTCCTTATTCTCGACCACACCCTAGAGTAAAACTATTTTAAGAGTCATCAGGGACCCACTCCATCTCTAAAGCCCAAGACCTGATCCAATATAGCCTACAAGGCTTGATATTGCCAAAGAACACATTTAGGTTGAAACAAAAGGGAAATTATGGATGAACGGTCATAAGCGCTGAACTATCGCCTAGCTAAGAAATCATACTATCAGGCCCAAGTATGCTATATCAGTCTACAAGGAGCTAAGTCCTCCGAAGCAATGTCGAAGAATCTTAAAGGCCTTTTGGCTCTAAAATACGAGTCTAAGGTAGTCACTAGCCTACACTTAGGCTAAGGCCAAGAACAAGCTACTAACACAGTATTAGCAATAGTACATATACAACAAGGCATAAAAAAACCAATTCAACTAAGTAGGCATGCTAGATTCCTCGAAAATTGACCTAAAATACGGGTAAGGCATGAATTCTAATCACCAACATAATACAAACTACAAACCCTTGCAATACATTAACCCAAAAAATCCTTCTTTCTACGCATCTCCAAGAAATATTAATTTGTTTTGCAGCAACTGTTGTTGCTGAAATGTTCAGCTTCAACTGTAGATTGTGCATAAATATCTTGCTTTTTAGAACATCAAGAAAATACACTTGAAACAAGATTAAAACAGTAGCTAGAAGTGCTCTTCATGTCATTGGAAGAACCACCCTAGTAACTATCGGAATACCCCTGCAACACGTACTTCTAATTTGCAGAGAATTTGATTCAAAAATTCAAAGTTTCCATAACATATCTTATCATCCTATTAGATGCTCTAAAATGAGTGGAAGTTGCAACATCCAACCAAACACTGGTAAAGAGTCTCATCCATTTTTTCAGCTTCATCATTTTTTCTTAACTTCTCCTTCTGACACATTAGAGTAGTTGTCTCTTTGCAATTTTCCATTCTGAACTTTTTCAAAATGTCTTTTGCATACTTTTTTTGATAGATGAACACTTCATTTTGTCCTTGCTTGGTGTCCATTCCCAAAAAATACACCATTTCTCCCAAATATGTCATCTCAAAAGTTTGCTGCATAGCTTCTTTAAATTTCTTAACAAGTTCATAATTTCTTCCCGTAACTAGTATATAATCTACATAGAGTGAGATAGCAATAAAAATAATTTCATCACCTTTAATGAATAGAGTAACTTCACTAAGGCATTTCTAAAACCCAACTGCACCAAATGCTCATCAATCCTGTTGTACCAAGCTATGGGCACCTACTTTAGTCCATACAAAACTTTTTTGCGCTGATACATGCCCTTTGATTGCAAATCCTTCAGGTTGCTCAACACAAATTTCATCCTCAAGAAAGCCATTCAAGAATGCAAATTTAACCTCCAATTGAAACACTTTCCAACCCTTTTGTGCATCTATAGCCAATAATAATATGGAGGTTTCTAATCTAGCAAAAGGAGCAAATGTATGAGAAAAATCAATACCAAAAATTTGAGCATACCCTTTACAACAAGTCTGGCTTTGTGCTTGTAGATAGAATCATTTGCATTCAACTTGGTTATGAAAATCCACTTCATTCCTATGGCTTTCGTCTCTTCAAGTCTTTTCACAAGTTTCCAGGCCAGTTTCTTCTCAATCATGGTGAATGCCTACTTTATTGGAACTCTCCATTTTGGATCTTTTTCTGCTTCCCGAAAATTTGTTGGCTCAAGGACAACCATATTGCATCTCTGATAGATTTCAGAGAGAGATCTTGTGCCTCTTAGTGGGACATCATCCACCAATTCATCATCTTTCAGCTAGAGAATTGTACTTTGATCTGGAATTAATGTTGGTTTTGCTTCTCTCCAGTTCCATCGTTCATCTTCCATGAAATGCACTTCTCTACTTATCACTTATCAGGATATTCCTTGTAGGAGGCTTGAAAATCCTGTAAGCCATTGAAACAATGTGGTAACCCACAAATATTCTAGATTCTTCTTTTTATCCAACTTATCTCGTTTAGTCTTTGGCACATAATCAAAGCACAATCATCCAAACACTTTAAGATTTTTCATAAAAGGTTTATAACCTACCAGACTTGAAATGGCATCTTTCCTGCTAATGATCTTAAGGTGTGCGCAACTTCAACCCAATAATCTTATGGCAAACACTTCTCATACAAGAAACATCTAACCATCTCCATTATGGTACGATTCACCCTATCACTAACTCCATTTTTTGTGGAGTATATGAAGCAGTAGGCTGGTGTTTCAAGCCTGAGTTCTTCACAATATATTGAATTGATCAAATGTATACTCCTTTCCATCATCGGACCTTAAAGATTGAATCTTGAAGCCACTTTGATTTTGATCAACTTCTTAAATATCGAGAAGATAGAGAATACTTTTAACTTAAACCTGAGAAAGTAAATCCAACTAATTCTCGTATAGTCATCAATGAAAACTATATAATAGTTACTCCTTTTGAGTGACAAAGTTATTTGAGGACCAGCCAAATCTGTGCTGATTGATAACTTTAGTTTTTCAGTAGCTCTCCAAGTTGTTATGTTGAAAGGAAGCCTTGTTTGCTTGCCAAAATCGACAAGTTTTGAAATTTGATATTTCAGCTTCAAGGTTAAGCAACCATGAACTAGATCTTTCTTCTTTAGGTTCAATATAACATAATGATTGAAATATCAAAGCCTTCTATATATGCTAAACTTCTGCATTGATCTTAGTTGCAGAATATGTTTTTTGCTCATGCACTAACGAATCCAATGTAAAGATCTTTCCCTTCATCATTACTTTGAATAGATTATTGTCATCTTCATACTTGATTTGACAAAAGTTGATTTCAAAGAGATGCTTGAAACCATTCTCAAGCATCTAGCCAACACTTAACAGACTATGACATATATTAGGTATAAAATACACATCTTTGATTAGTTTTGTATCTGAAGCAATTTTGATTTCCATGGTACATTTTCCTTAAGCAGGAATATACTCTCCATTGACAACTTGTACTTTGGAAATTACTGAAGTATCCAACTCCTTGAAGAGATCACGATCTAAGCAGGAATATACTCTCTATTTTTCACTTGAGGAGCTAGTTGCAAAACTGGTTGCTACAAAGAGTTTCTCTTCATTGTTCTGATTAGCTACCCATGCAACATTATTTTTTTGAATGTTGTCCTATCAAATCTTTTGATGATGTCCCATATTCTGACATTTCTCACACTACTAATCTGGTCTTCACTAGTATTTGAATGGTGGATGAACCTTCATTCCATAATGCTTTCAGGTAGGAAAATTGTGTTTTGTTCCCCAATTGACCCAAGGAGAATGAGAACCTGAGTTTTCCTTCTTATTCCACTTCTTCTTTCCTTTGTCTCCATGGTTTGATTGAAATTTTGCTGGTAGTGTGCCCTCAACAGTCCCTTCATATCTCACAAGTCTTCTTTCTTCTTGTGCCTACAAAGAATTCGATAGTTCTTCCAAACTAATGTATGACAGATCCTTAGAATTTTTCAGTGAGGAAATAGTTGCTTCAAACTTTTCCGGGACTGTTACAAGAATCTTTTGAATCAATCTAGAATCAGGAAATTCAGTAATCTTATATTATTGGCAATGTTGAGTATTCTGTCATAATACACTTTGGCTGTCTCTGAATCTTTCATCTTTTGAAGTTCAAATTCTCTTATTAGGTTGAGAATCTGCATAACATTGATCCTTTCATCTCCTTTATATTCTTTCTTTTGGAAATTCCAGATCTCAAATGTTGATTTATTTGTCATAATCCTGACAAAGATTTCAGATTAGACAGCAACAAATAAGATCGCTCTAGCCTTTGATTTTCTTGTTTTCTTCTCCTTGTGATTCCTTATGTACGCCATAGTTTTATTTGCACGCAAGGGAGGAACTTCATAGTCCTCGTAAACAGCTTCCCACAGATCATTTGCCTACATATGTGCCTCCGTTCTTCATGCCCAGACATAACAACCTTTACCTTTGAAGATAGGTGGTGCTAGTGCAATGCGAGGAGTCTATGAACACATATATGAAAAAAAAGGAATAAGAAAAATTAGTTTTCCCCAATTATAGATCCCTCAATAAGAATTCTTTGATACCACTTTTGTTGGAGTTTTAAAGCTGAACTTAAACTCTAAAAACCGAAAGAAGAAAAGAAATATTTGCTGCTGAAAAGATAATCTTTCATTGAATTGAAACGGTGCTTAAATACAAGAAAAATGCAACAACTATAGCATATATTTCAGCAACTAATTGCACATGTTTCCATGTTGAAGAAACTACTTCAAGTAACAACTAACTCCTACAAAATAGCAACTAAGTTAAACTATGAAAGATGGCTAAAATGCTGGAGAAAGTAAAACAACTTCTTTTGACAAGTTACTGCACTAATTGAGGCAATTAATCAACATTCTTCTTTTTCTATTTCGATCTACTCTTCTTCTATTTTTTGCCCTCAGATGGTGTAGCAGCATCACGGTTAGGGTCATGTTTTTCCCTCTTGAGATTTGTTTTCAGGAAATCATCCACCTGAGGCTTTGACCTGAATTTACTCCCAGACACCGGTTCAAAATAGTATCTATCTTTTTGTCCTGCACTGGGTCCACCGGTACGGACTTTTATTTCAAACGTCCAATTATTTGGCAACCATTTCAGCTTATCTGGATTCACTCGACATATAGGTGTAATCTTTCTCTTAATCTGCAACTTACTCCGAGTTACATCAAACACCTTCCCTTCATTAGGTACATCACTATTGTTTGGTGTGGTGGTCTCTACCCTAACATCCAACTCAACATCAATGTAGCTTCTTAGCGGCAACGATGGGTCCGAAGGTATACCATCATTGTAGAAGTCGTCGCTGGTTACAATTGTCAGTGGGATGAAGAGACAGCGGCATCAGCCTTAGTCATCGGAGGAAGCTTTGAAAGAGTCAATGTGGAGAAAAAGTTAATTGAATAATGAGACATTGATTGGCATCATACTTTTATTTATACTCTGTATTCTTCGTTCATTATTTTGAAAAATTAATTAATTGTATTACAAGTTCATTATATTTGGAAAATTAATAAATCATATTCCTAATTTCTGTGGGAATTTAATAAAACCTATTCCTAGTTCTTTATATTTGGGAAACTAATAAATTTTATTCCTAGTTCACATGTGAATTTTAAAATGTTTGTTAATAGTTAATGTGAAACTTAATAAATTGCATTCCTAATTTGTTTTGGGATCAAATTTATTGAAAATATGATATTACTACTATATAGAAAAGCCATCCCTAGGACGACCACTGACACTTTTGGCAAATTTAATTTTATATAAGGGCAAAATGGTAATTATATCTTGGCTGTTAGAATGAAACTCCAGAAGGCCTTTCATTTTCCATTCCTAATCAGTCCAACAATGTTTGTTCTTTTTTCTTGACCAAAAAAAAATCTTATCTTCAGTAGTAAAGTAACAGAAGGATACCCCAGGTATATTTTTCTTCATGTTGTCTTTTTTATTCAATGGGGTGTTCTTCTAGACCAAGATGAACATTATCCCTCTGCTACTCTATTTTTTTTTTCATTTTTCTGGATTCACATTGTTGTAATAATCAATATCCATAACCATAAAAACGTCTGCATCAATTTGCCCATCTTTTTGGATCTAGGGTCGTTCCCAAAATATCAATGAAGGTTGTGCATTTGATGAAGATATTATACCAGGACAGACCTCATAAGAATGCCTAATTTTTTTTCGAATTTAGGATTCTTGGGATAAATTTTAGTTAGAGATAGTTTTGGAGGTTCAGAAAAAGTGAGTGAGCTTGCTTCATAAAAGAATCTCACCTGCACTAATTCACATAAATTTTCTTACCTTGTTATCCATTGTAACTACTGTTCTAAAATTTAATTCACATTGATGCTTCATCGAGAAAGTTGAGGAGCTTTGAATGAAAAGAGAAAGTTGGAGAAGAGAGAATAATGAGATTTTCAGTGGGACATCCAAATACAAGAGAGATCTTTAAGGGTATATTTGTCATTTTACACAATTATTTTAATTTAATTTTTGTAGTTTATTGTATATATTTTATTGTACTTGTCCATAAATTCACTCCACGTGGGCTAAACTATGGTCTAATAAAAAAAAGAACGAACCCTAAACCCTACGAACGCGAATACCTCAAATACTGTCTATGGCCACGCCGGCCGGTGGTCAGCCCCCCACTGGGGTTGGTCTGCCCACCATAAACAACCCTACCCTACCACCACCACTAACAGTCTTGATTATGCTGCTGCAGTACATAATTCAATTGGCCCACAGGTGGCGGAGCCTATAGATATTAAACCTATTATTTTTTTGCATGGGGAGCCAACGATTACATGGACAAAGAAGGAATTTGAGAAGTTAACAGTGAGACAAAATCTCCAATATGCTGTGGTAGCTAAATTTTCCTATGGACGTCCTGATCTATATGAATTGAGGAAGGCAATTCCGATCCAATTGGAAATTAAAGGACCATGTAATATTGGTTTCTTAGAGGAGAGGCACATACTGATTAGATTATCATTACTAGAGGATTATGCAACTTTGATGTCTAAAGCTTGGGAACTCAGAGTAAGGAATAGGTATTTCCCCTTAAGATTCTTAAAGTGGGATCCGTGGTTCAACCCAGAGGAAGAAACAACCATTGCCATTGCATGGATTTCGTTCCCCGGATTGCCAACTAATTTGTTCGATAAAGAATCCCTTTTTTCTTTGGCAACAACTGTGGGGAAACCTCTAGTGATTGACAAAGCCACTAATAACCAAACCAGACCTAGTTGTGCGAGGGTTAAAGTGGAAGTTGATTTGCTAAAAGAACTACCAAAAATAATTCAAATCAATTGTATAGAAGAGGAGACGGGAATAGTCAAATCAAAATGGCAAAAAATCCACTATGATTATCTTCCGAGATACTGCACACACTGTAAACTTCAAGGACATGATTTACAGGGATGCTGGATATTACACCCTGAGCATAGGCCAAAGAGAGAAGAAAAGCAGGAAGATAAGAAGCTAAATGACAAAGGAAAAGAAAAAGAGGAGGAGGACAAAGGGAAACATATACCAAATGTGAATGGAGTGTTTAAGAATGGGAAGTTGATTCATGAAAATTGGAATGTGGTTCAGAATAAAAATAACAAGAATAAGTTGCAGCATGACCTAAACCAGAAAGAATATGATACCCAGCAAAATCACAACAATAAGAATAAGGATCACAAGGATAATAAAGGTCAAAGGAACGGCTATCACTAATAAATTTGAGACTTTAGTGCATCTCACAGATGATGAGCAAGATGGAGCAGAGAAAAATGCAGAAAGATCAACAAGTGATAGCAACCTTAAAGGTGAAGATAAGACTAAACAATGGGTAGAAGCAACTTTTGGCAAAAGTCATAATGCAGCAAAGATAGCCAACAGTCAAAGTGAAGATAACAATAATTAGAGTAGCAAAAATATAGAAGATGAAGTAACCCAGAATACCGACAATACGGGGAAACAAAAGATACAGGAAGAAGACATAATACAAGAAAAGCAACATAATACAGAGGAAACAATAGTTAGTGAGGATACAAAAGACGATTTGCATATAATTGAAAAGGTGCTTGCAGATTCAGGCAGCCCACAAGTTGTGCTTACCCCCCAAAAATCACCAAATAATAGCTATCCAGCAACACAAGGAAATTAGGACCCTGCAAATTCAACAGAAACAACTACATCAGTAGTGGCAGACACACATCAGGGTAATCAAGACAATAACATAGAAACTCAAAGCAAAGACAGAGAGATAGATAGAATAGAGGAGAACAGTAGTCAGATAAGGGCAGAGAATCATAATATAATAACAAATAAGACAGAAAGTCAACCACAAGGAGAGCATAAAAATGAAGTCCACATTGGAGATGATGATGAATTGGAGAACAGTGCAGTAGCAAATCAAGACAATAACAAAGGAGATCTATCTCCTAGACAAATAGCAAAAACAAAGAAAGAAAAGAAAAATGCTAAAGGAAGAGATAAAAGTGTACCTCCAAAGGCAACGGGAGGTATACTAACAAGGAAAGCTCATGCCAACACTATCTCTCAATGAATTGCTCACTTATATGGAATATAAGGTCGGTTAATTCACAACAAGCCTTTGAAAGGGTAGTAATGATGAATAGGCAAAAACATTTTAACTTCATAGCCTTGATGGAACCTTTTCAACATTATAGACACATTGACATGTATAAATTATGGTTAAATATGGAAACAGCTTGTCATAACTTAAATGGCAAAATTTGGTTATTTGTGGAGGATAGATTTCAGATGGAAGTACAGATGGACACAGAACAATTACTATCATTCAAACTCACAGATATTGATGATGGACAGGATATACATGTGACACTAGTATATGCTAGCACAGATAGACGTACTAGAATAGCTCTGTGGGATGATCTATATACCATTGCAACAACTATGACTAACCCATGGTTAGTAGGTGGAGATTTCAATGTGATAATTGATGATATGGAAAAGTATGGGGGATTGCCAGTACAATTTAATGAAACTGAAGACTTTATTCACTGTATCAATATTTGCCAGTTAACAGACTTGGGTTTCAAAGGAAGTATGTACACATGGTGGAATGGTAGATCAGATGCAGCCTGCATATTTAAAAGACTTGACAGATGCTTGGGTAATCAAGCTTTGCAGGATTTATTTCCTAATTTAGAAGTGGAGCATCTTATCAAACAGGGTTCAGATCACTCTCCTCTAGTTATAACAAGTGGAGCAGATGGAAATCCAATCAAGAAAGCATTTAGATTTCTAAACTTTTGGGTGGAACATGAAGCTTTTCAGAAAGTTGTAGCAGAGAACTGGCAAGAAGATCATAGTACTGACCCTTTCTTTAACTTTCACAGTAAACAGAAAAGGGTGAGTAAGGCACTATCTAAATGGAGTAAGGACTCATATGGAGACATATTCAGACAGATAGATACTTTGACAGAAGTGGTACAGATCCTTGAGCAAGAATTTGAGAATCATCCTACAAACACTAATAGAGAAAGACTACAGAAGGTGCAGGCTGATTTAATCAATTTATATGCAGTAGAGGAAAAGTTTTGGAAACAAAAAGCGGGAATGCAATGGTTTGTGGATGGGGATAGAAACACAAAATTTTTCCATGCATATGTTAATGAAAAAAGAAGAAAATTGCAAATAAAAAGAATCCAAGATGATAGAGGAGAATGGTTAGATAGAGAAGAAGACATAGCGCAGGAGGCAATCAAATTCTACACAAAACAATTTACAGAGGAAAGACTTCCAAGTGACTTTGACATGCTGCAGTATATACCTAAGATGGTATCAGAAGAACAAAATATTGTAATTAATGAACTACCAGAGGAGGAGGAAGTTAAGAATGTTGTATTTGGACTAAATGCAGAGAGTGCTGGAAGACCAGATGGATACACCGGTAAATTATATCAGACTTGCTGGGGTATAATTGCAAAGGACATGACGAAGATGGTGAAATCTTTCTTTTATGGGCATGAGTTGCCTAGGTACATCACATGTATGAATCTGACACTAATTCCAAAGAAAAAAAAAATCACCACTTTCTCAGATATGAGGCCTATCAGTCTAAGCAACTTCACCAGCAAAGTGTTTTCTAGAATCATCCATGATAGGTTGACTAAGCTACTGCCAACATTAATATCACCACAACAATCAGGCTTTGTTAAAGGCAGAAGTATTGTAGAAAACATCTTACAAGTTCAAGAGATAGTTCATGATATTAAAGTAAGGGGTAAGCCTGCTAATGTTGTTATCAAATTAGACAAGGCAAAAGCTTATGACAGAGTATCTTGGATATTTTTGACTAAAGTGCTCAGAAAAATAGGTTTTGGGGAGAGCCTAATAGATATGATTTATAGAATTGTATCCAATAACTGGTACTCAATACTAGTTAATGGACAACCTCAAGGGTTCTTCAAGTCCACAAGGGGAGTAAAACAGGGTGATCCCTTATCACCAACTTTATTTATCCTGGCTGCAGAATGTTTATCCAGAGCTCTTAATGCACTTCATTATAGAGATGGGTACAAGGAGTATGGAATGCCAAAGTGGAGTCCCTATGTGAACCATTTAGCTTATGCAGATGATACTAGCATATTTGCATCAGCAGATAAATATTCTTTAGAGCTGATAATAAACACCTTGCAAGAGTATGAGAAGGTAAGTGGACAACTGATTAACAAAGCAAAAAGTGCAGTCTTCATGCATCATCACACCCCCCAAGTTCTAGTGGATCAGGTATATTCTGTGACAAAAATTCCAAGGAAAGATTTTCCTTTCACCTATTTGGGTGTGCCAATGTATTATAGCAGGAGGCAGAATATTTTCTACAAAGAACTTTTGGATAAAGTCCAAAATAGATTGAGTTCTTGGACTGGAAAACTCTTATCTATAGGAGGAAGGACAACTTTGATAAAATGTGTCCTGCAGAGTATGCCTATTCATTTATTATCAGCATGTGACCCTCCAGCTGGAGTCATAGCCCAACTACACAGAATGTTTGCTAAATTCTTCTGGAGCAACTCAGTTGGAAACTCTAGTAAACACTGGGCCACTTGGACAACATTATGTCATCCATATGAAGAAGGAGGAGTGGGTTTCAGGAGTCTTCAAGATATATCTAAAGCATTGTTTGCAAAGCTATGGTGGAACATGAGAACTAGAGAACCATTGTGGAGAAGTTATATGAGCAATAAATATTTGAAGAAACACCATGCAGTGGTAGTACAAGCTAAGACAAGCACATATATCTGGAAGAAAATGATCAAAGGTAGAGAAGAAGTAGAACCTGAAATCTGGTGGTCAATTAAGCAAGGTAATTCTTAATTTTGGCTAGATAACTGGACAGGTTTGGGTGCTCTGTATAAAATTATTCCCCCAGAATTTGAGTACGATCAAATAGTCATTCTAGTCAAAGAAGTTGCAGAAGAAGGACATTGGGATGAACAAACTTTAAAAGAATTACTTCCTCAAGATTTGGCTGATCACATTTTACAAAGAATCAGTCCACCCAAGGACACTGAAGAGTTTGATAGACCTTACTGGAAATTGGAATCTAGGGGAAAGTTCACAGTAAGTACTGTATTCCAGAAAGTAAGACAAAAATAGGAAATTAACAAGGTGTACAACCTCATGTGGATCAAAGGTATGCCTATCAAAATCTGTTTTTTCATGTGGAAATTGTGGAAATCCAAACTACCCCTAGATGATACATTGAAGAAGTGGGAAATTCAATTCCCTTCAAGATGCTATTGTTGTGAAAATTCTAAAGTAAAAGACACTTCTCATGTATTCCTACACTCCCCCATAACTCAAATGGTATGGAAGCACTTCTGTGGGCCAGTGGGAATTAACATGAAGAACATGCAGCTATCCCAAATTATTAATCGATGGTGGGAGATCGATGCACATCACCAGATTAAGTATATATTTCAGGTTGTCCCTTCTATCATAGTATGGGAATTGTGGAAAAGGCGAAACACACTAAAAAATGGGAAGAAAATCTCCAGTAACAAGGTGATCTATCAAATTATGCATACATTGATTCTATTCATGAAAACTAGGAGGAGAAATTGCACGTACATCCCATACAAATGGACAATGGTGGTAGAGGCTATTCACAACTATAATCCAACAGTAAAGGTAACTAGAGTTATTTGGGGACCACCAGATACTGGTTGGGTTAAAGTCAACACTGATGGAGCATCAAAAGGAAATCCAGGAAGAAGTTCCTGGGGTTTTTGTGTGAGAAATAATAAAGGGGATGTCATACAAGCTCAGGCTAAGGAGATTGATAAACCTTTAATTACTAATACACAGGCAGAAACAATGGCACTCTTACATGCTTTGAAGTACATAGAGACAACACAACTAGACAAGGTGATTATAGAAACTGATTCTCTATTACTTAAAAACATTGTGGAAAGAGTGTGGAAAGTACCATGGAAGGTAGTGAATATTCTGGAGGAAATATGGAGGCTAATGCAAGGAAAAACAGTGGTTATATCACACATTTTCAGAGAAGGGAACAAACTAGCCGATTACCTAGCTAACCTAGCTCTAGAGAAAGGGACTGTTCAGGTGAATTGTTTTCAAGAATTAGAATCTCAAGGCAAGAGAATAGTGAACAGTGATAAACTAGTGGTACCATATCTAAGAATCCGATAATGCAGAAAATAAACATATATCTGAAGCAGGAGGAGGTGCATCAAAGGAAATTTGTTCCTCAATTTCAAATCCTCAGAGAGGGGAATTATGAGGAACTGATTTTTTCTAATAATTTGCTCAATTTTGCAGGTACCAAGAAAAAAAATAAAATATGAAAATGGGCAAAAGCACAACAATAAGACATGGACATACACACAAGTACAAACAGTGAGCCACAGTGGTAAACACAAAAAGCAAGCAACTCAAATAGAAGTGGTGGTTCATGCTACTTCTGAAAAATCAATGAAAAACAGGAAAACCCCAACAGACAGAGCTCATCCAATAGTCACAGGATCTCGACATAAAGTATCCAATTAATATGGATCACTGATCGTAGCAAACAATGGATCCCAACATCAATCTTGCAATTAACACACAAAAATGGAAAATGAGAATCACAACAAAAAGAAGAAGAAGAAGAGAAAGAAG
>JAJOOH010034953.1:0-17058 GCA_029582605.1 Solanum gracilifrons
TCATTTATGTTGCTATTCTTTTTATCTTGAATGTTTGATTTCCATATTAGATTCACGCTAGATTAAAAAAATTAAGTATAGTACATTATTAATTGAATAATGCAAATATGATATTCCTATTGGATTACTTGTGTAGTGTTGATATGATATCTCAATATACTGAAGATGATTTTCACCAAAATATAAATCTACTGTTTATTATTTTACAAGCAACGGATTCTAAAAGATGTAAATTTTTTAGATAAAATAATATGGTAAACATGACTTGAAATTAGTGATATATTTCCACTCTAGGAATTTTAGTAATATATATATATATGACGTGTTAAAAAAGTTAGAGAATGTAAATTCTGAATTTTATTAAATTATTGTTTATCTATTTATTTAGAGTAACTTTTTTCATAATTTTTTATGAACACCGTGAAATATAACTCCGTCCTAAAAATATAATTTAGAATTTATTGAAGACCCATAAACAGAAAGCAAATTTTCTTGAAATTATTTTTCTTTCCTTACACGTTTTTAAAGATAACATATCAAATAGATTATACGAAATCAACTATATTTAAAGTACTAAAAGCATAGGTAGTGGATTATAAGTTGAAATATAATTTATTGGGTTCAATGGCAATAGTATTTGACTCAAAATATTTTTTAAAAAATTATTCATAAATCTAATGAGATCCGCGCGAAGCGCGAATGTGTTTACTAGTTATATTAATAAATTTCAAATATCGAATGAAATTTCTAACTTCATCTATAAATATAAGATGATATCAATCAATGTATAATAGTGATACATTCTAGCATTCATATGGGATAGAAATGAAAACAAAAACAGAATTTAATTCTTATTAACTACTACTATTAATTAGATAATGATGGACGAAAGTGAGAAATTATGAATTTCATGATTATTTATTTTGAATTTCATATGAATTCCATGAATTTAATTAGGCAGAGATTATGAACAAACACACCATGTTAATAGAGTAATTAGGAAACAGAATTGTCTAATATATCACAAGCGGTCCAAGTGACACCACTTGGCAAGTGTTTACTTTATCTTTATCCCATTTAACTATGCGTAATTCACAAACGAACAAATAATAATTTGTATTCTACATTACATCAAATCATAATAAAGTTAGAATGATTAAGTAATTTTAAATGTGAGAAAATAGCATATTAAGTAATAAATGTTCATGTACATAACATACACCATCGTTATATATTGTCACACATCTACAATTTAAATGATAAGACACAAAAATAATAATAATAATAATAATAATAGTAATAATAATAATAGAATACGAGATTAAGACTAGTAAGTGGGATAGGATCGAAATCGGTGAGCCAAGATTGGAGGGGTTGGGCCAGGAACAGGACGACAGAGCTGAGTTTTGGCCGGAGCCAAGAAGTTGTCAGTCCAGGATAGCGGGGATATACTCGAGGTCCCGTCCCGGATCATGAGTTGGGCCGCGCTTAAGCCATATCGATAGATCTAGCCTCAACTTATATTTATGTCCTCTAGTTTTGGACGTGCACATGAACAAGTAGACACACGTGTTCTCAATGTCAATTTATGTGACATGCACTCATCTTACGTGTCAATTGATTTGTATAATGCCACGTAGAAAACATGTGCATTTACTTGTTCAATTTCATATCAAGTGTCTACTTGTGCATATTCAAAATCAAATGACATAAATACCAGTTGAAACTAAATTAAATGACATATTCATGTATTATTATATCTATAAAAAGAAAATATAGATACCTAAACCAACACGCATACCTAAATCCACATCAGCCATCAACAAAAATATGGGTTAGAATTCCAATTGGCCCGATCCAACCCACACAAGAGTCAATAGACGACCCGACCCGACTCGATCGACCAATGAAAAAGTAACGTATGTTTATTTCTATTGGCTTACAAATTTGACCGGCAAAAAAACGCCATTGATGTGCACATTAATGGAAGATCTAAAGCTCAATCAATGTATAATTAGACGTTGATTGTTCGTTCATTGAGCAAGTTTCGTAACGCTCACAATCCGCTTTTCAATTTATACATAGTTTGGTGGATTGATTTTTGATTGATCAATTACGCAGTTTTGCTTCGATTATGAGTTCTGTTTTTGCAATGGAAAGTAGCGTATCAGGACAACTGTTAGGTTGGGAAATTCATGGGTTCCGCACTATGCAAGGTACTATCTTATCTCCGTAGCGAAAAATATATGCCCTCCTGTTTATTGCAAATCTAAATCCTTTTCGATAAAAATGCTTATAACTTAGATAGGAAGTTATTGAGGTTGAGGATTAGGATAGAATGACTGTAGGTAGTTGAATGCTGTAGCGCTTCTAGTAACATGGTTAAGGTATTGCGTAGTTTTTTTTTTCTTCAATGTATATTGATATTTATTGCTACACTTGTTTTGTACATTGCAAGGTTGATGATTAGGACAGAATGTTTGTAGGTAGTTGATGTTGTTGCACTTCTAGCAGTATGGTTTAGGTATCGCGTAGTTTCTTTTACTCCCATGTGTATTTATATCTATTGGTACACTTGTTTTGTACACTGCGAGGTTGATGATTAGGATAGAATGTTTGTAGGTAGTAATTTGTTGTACTTCTAGTAGTATGATTTAGGTACTCTTTTTTTCTCCAATGTGTATTAGTATCTGTTGCTACACTTGTTTTGTTATATCGTTTTCTTTCTGTATTGCAAATATAATCCTTTCGAGGAAAATGCTTATTTTAACTTAGATAGGAACGTACTTCTTCTAATAGTATAATTTAGGTGTGGCATAGTTTCTCTTTCTTCAATGTGTATTGATATTTATTGCTACACTTGTTTTGTACATTGCTATTTTGTTATCTCCTTTTCCTTCTGTATTGCAAATTCAATCCTTTTGAAGAAAATGCTTACTTTAACTTAGATAGGAAGGTAACGAGGTCGATGATTAGGTACTGCTGCTTGAGTTACTTGAATATGGGGCGTAACTGCTGATTAGATACAAAAACAACTTCCCACAAAAGAACATGTAACCTTAATGCTAAGATTAATTCCTAGGAACAAGTTGATAGGAAGAGAGTGCTTTATTAAGGATGCTGTGTTTGAGATAAAGTTCAAACAACCTTGTAACCGGTGACGTATCTCAACTCTAGCTGTCTAGCAGCACAGATAGAAAAGCGATGGGCTAGACGGTTATATTTTGCTTTGGTATCTGGTCTTCTTTGTTTGATGTCATCGAAGTCCGTCCTTGATAATGGTAAAAGAAGAGATTATGTTCAGTTCGAAGATAAAATGGGATTAAATTGGTACTAGTTGTTTTTTGGTATACCGCAAAAGAGAGGAAAGCTCGACATTCAACGATTGATCCAATCAATTTGGAGCAATGAAGAGCCCTACTGCATATAATGGATACGTGACCTTATAATGTACTGCAACAAAAAATGCTATGTTGAGATCAGCACTGGCCTCAATTTTCTTTGCTTTGTTGCTTGTAATTAGGAATTTTCTTTGACTTAATATTTTGGATCTACTTAGCTGACTACAGTTGTTATTCTCTGGTTCTTGCACAGATTTGGATATTCCCAACATAATGGAGGAATCGAAGATGAGGTGGCTCCGACCAAATGAGATTCACGCAATACTTTGCAACCACAAGTATTTCAACATCAATGTCAAGCCTGTAAACTTGCCTAAAAGTAACCTTATTCTGAGCATGAAGAGATTCTTATGGTTTTGATCTTGCAATGATTTGATTGTTTTATGGAAATCCATATATTGTTAAAGGAAACCGAACATGAATTCTTCATGGAAAAGAAAAAATGTTTTTAGGACACGGAAGGTATCATGGATTTCATCTAATATTCTTTGATTTCCAATGCGTAGGTGGCACAATTGTGTTGTTTGATCGTAAGATGCTCAGAAATTTCCGGAGAGATGGACATAATTGGAAGAAAAAGAAGGATGGGAAAACTGTCAAAGAAGCTCATGAACACTTAAAAGTGAGGTTTAACTGCCTTTAATATGGTGTTCTTGCGTGATTGTTTGTTTACTAGCTTTGTGTTTTTCTAATGGATAGATGCTTATTTTTTTGGTGGTCTGTCAATTCTTATCTTCTTTAGTGCATAATTCAATGTGGTTAGACAAGATGCACCGATATAGGATGCTTTCTTTATGGAATATATGGAAACTATGCATGGACCAACTAGAATTTTGTGATTAGGTTGGACATTCTAGGAGGCATATAGCATAAAAGACAAATTTTCTTTTCACCTCAACATCTAAAATGATTGTATAGACTAGGCTAGACGTATAATGACTGAATTCTGATAGCATATATAGAACTGCCATATATTGGCTAAAGGAGAGTTCCTAGAAGTTCTATTTGCTTATCATATAGTCATTTCAAAAGCCATCCATTCCTTGTTTTTATCTGTAAATAAGTCTAGATAGTCTTATTTGAACACCTACTCTGCCTATCAAGACTTACACAGATGGAAATATATCACCTAGTGTTTTTTGTCTTCGCTGGGTTCTCCAATTAGATAGTCTTATTTTGAACTTCCACTGTATCTCCTGCTAAATCACTTCCGTGTTATATTTGACTCGAAGTGATAGGCTCGGATATGTAACTGGTAAGCTTCCTGCACTGCACCCCAATACTTATACGAGATGTTGTGCATTTGGTACTTCATTTCCTGAATTTTTCATTTGTACAGAATCTTTGGACGAATGATCTTTGGAAGACTGGTTTTCTTGTTTTTTCTATTATTATTTTTAGTACTTTTTTTGCTGTTATTGCTTCTGTTGTCATTCTACTTTGGTGCATAAAAGTTGTGAATCTTTTGTTGATGCTCAGGAAATAAGTTTCTCAGCTGGAAAAGGGAGGTGGACTTTTGTTTTTAAAATTTCTACTTCTGCCTTGTTTTTTTCTGTTCTCTTCTCCACTTAAACAGGATATGCACTCTTCTAAATGCTATATGAAGTTTTCTTGATTGAGGGCTAGTTTGGAATCCTTCCAGAAAGATGAATTTCAATCTGTTTCTTAGTGCAGGTTGGTAATGATGAACGAATACACGTATACTATGCACATGGAGAAGATAACACAACCTTTGTTCGAAGATGCTACTGGCTGCTTGACAAGTATGAATAATTCTAGTTCATAGGTCCCCAAAAAAAATTTCCCACTTTCTTGTTATTCTTTGGTTAAAACTTAATGGCTTCTATAGGAGTTACACAAAAAAGGATGTGTCCATGGAAGTATGATTTTGTCAATTTCTCTGCTTCACAGGACTCTCGAACACGTAGTCCTTGTCCATTATCGTGAAACTCAAGAGGTTTGTTTCCTATGTTCACTGTACAATCACAGGTTTCCTCCAACAGTGTGTTAATACAAACAGTTATTGGCTATGTTCACTGTACAATCACAGGTTTCCTCCAACAGTACAGTTGCACAGGGTTCTCCAGCTGCCCCAGTTAGTTCTGGTTCGGCATTGTCCGATCCTGCTGATCTGTCTGCTTTTTGGGTTTTATCAGGAGAACTTGATTCAGTTGTTGATCAGCAATATTCCGCTAGCCGACATGCACATTTAGGTACTATCAAATTAACTTTGTAGAAATGATATCTTTTTGCATTTTATATTAATGAAAGTGTCCATAGCTTGAACTGAGCCTCCTATTGATGTTAAAAGTGGGTGATTAATCTTCAGTCAAAGCCATAGCTGTAAATAAAAGCATAGAAAAGATTCTCTTGATGAAAATTGAGTTAAATTTTTTATAGGATGTTTCACATATGTGCAAAAATATGGTACTCCTATTCTGTTTATGCTACTAGAGCTTGGACCTAATTGCAATCTCAGAATATGTTCAAAACCTTTTTTGCTCATTCAAAATTGGCTAGATTAAAGTCCTGTCTTCTACTGATTGACAGAACCTAACAGGGATATGACCGTCCAAAATCATGAACAGAGACTACTCGAGATTAACACACTTGAATGGGATGATCTGTTGGCACCTGGTGATCCCAACAAGATAGTTGCTACCCAACAAGGTATATGCTTGATGATATGATGTACCTTATAGACATTATTTATTATTTACATTCATAAAAATAGTTATTTATTAAGTTTTTACATTATTTTGCAGCAGGAAGTGAAACTGCTTATGTACAGCACACGTCGTATGAGCAACACAATCTATGTGAATTAAATAGTTACAGCCTCAATGTGAGTAGATATATGCAGCTTGCTTCACTGGTGTAACTGTCCTCCAATTCACATTTTTCTCTCATCATTTTTATCTTCTCTATGTTGCTGTTATGATCTATTTATATCTACACATATCTTATGCTATCAATGAAAAGACAAGTAGTGTTCTTTGATTTGGAAAAAATTGTAGTTCTCCATTGGTGGTTGTAAAAGTATCTTAGGGAGGAACCTTTCCCCTTGAGCCATTTTAAGGAAATATGGTTCATCAGAGAGCAAGCTCTACAAAAGATGTTCTACTTAATTTTCTAAAATAAACTCTCTTCATCTGAGATTAAATAACTTAGTGTATACCTTAAAATCAGAAGTAGAGAGCTATGTAGAACTACTTGTATGCATTTATGATCAAATAAATTGACAGGTTGATTTTGATACTTAAATTGAAATTCTTAGTATCTTGCTTTGCACCAACATGCAGGAGAAATACTTCCATCTTATTGCTATTACCAAAAAGGAAAAACCCAATAGAAATCCTGTTTTATTGAAGTTTAAAATCAACTATATACTATGTGTTTTGCGAGCTATTGCATAGGAGCGGGGGTTTTACCCTGTGCGCACCCAAAGGGTAGCGGCTGAGGGTTTCCCTTGTCAAGAAAATAAAAAAAAATAAAAAATCAACTATATACTATAAGAAGCTAGAGTAATCATCTTGGTGTAGGAGTGTGGTGACTTGGAATGAGATACACCTAATCAAGAGTAGTAAAACAATGTCTTCCTAGACTTAGCAACTCACATGTACGATGTACTGTAATTTGCTTACTCCCTTGAACACAACTTTTTTTGAGGTTATGGTGTTCTTAATTTCAATTTTGCACACTTGAATAAGATTATCTTCCACTTATTCCTTGCAGGGTTCATTTGTTATTTAATTTCATGCATTCACACACCATGTGTATATGTGATCTGATCATGCTGTGTATGCTATCTATGTTATCATTTAAGGATCAAAGTTTTACTCCTGCTTTAAATCCATCCTTAGCAATTGTTCCTTCTGGTTTTATCTTTCTTTCGTTTGAACTGAAAGATGCTTGGTAATATCTTCTTTTTTTCCCTTTCTTTTAGTTGGCTACTAATATTTGGTACTTGTAGGGTGTCTCCTCTTCTCTTGAGAGAATTTATACAGTCAACAATTCAAATGAGATCACCTTCCAGACAGTGGATGGTCAAATGACTCCAAGTTTTGAGAAGAATGAGTCTGGAGTAATGACAGTAAGCACAGGCGATTCCTTTGATAGTCTGAACCAGGATAGACTTCAAACTCAGGATAGCTTTGGAAGGTGGATGAACTACCTTATTACTGATTCTCCAGAATCCACAGACGATCCAACTCCCGAATCTTCAGTGTCAACAGGTCAATCATATGCAAGGGAGCAGACATTCAACATAACAGAAATATCGCCTGCGTGGGCTTCTTCAACTGAAGAAACAAAGGTCCTTTCTTCACACACATGCTATGCTGCTACAATGGTTCTCCTTGCAAGAAGAAAAATGTTGTCTGTCATGATATTGGCGTCAAGTAAACTCTATAAAACACAAGTGATAATATCAGAAAAAAAGGAAGCTTAATTACTCTTCATGTGTTTGTGTTACTTTTTCCATTTTTAAAGAAACAAGAAAAATGTGTTCAATATCATTTTGCTTTAGAAGAAGTGCTTTGTTAGACCTGACCTGACATAACATTTTAGGTTGAGAATTAGGACTAGTTAGCTTTTTCAGGAAAAAATGGAGAAAAAGGTTAGCATACTGTGGCCATTGACTTGTTTTGTGAATGTGATATGTTCAATTATCAAAGTGATTTTTTTGTAACCTCTTTAAACTTTTAGATATTATTCTTATAGTTTGCCCAAGTTCTTTGCCATGGTCAAGAAGGTCAAGATAAACATGTATTTTGAGCTATGATCTAGCAACTATACCTTTGTCTCTATGATTACAGATCTTTGTCATTGGGCAATTTCATGGAGAACAATCACATCTGGAAAGTTCTAGCTTGCATTGTGTTTGTGGAGATGCCTGTTTTCCTGCAGAAGTTCTGCAACCTGGGGTATATCGTTGCATAATATCTCCTCAAACCCCTGGACTGGTAAACATATATTTAAGTTTCGATGGTAATAAACCTATTAGTCAAGTCATGAGCTTTGAGTTTCGAGCTCCTTCAGTACAAGCTTGGACAGAACCCCCGGAGAGTAAATCTGATTGGGATGAATTTAGAAATCAAATGAGGCTTGCTCATCTGCTGTTCTCTACATCTAAGAGCCTTAATATTCTATCCAGTAAAATACATCAAAATTTGCTGAAAGATGCAAAAACATTTGCTGGAAAATGTTCTCACATCATTGATGATTGGGCCTGTCTGATCAAATCAATTGAAGACAAGAAAGTCTCTGTCCCACGTGCAAAAGACTGCTTGTTTGAGCTCTCTTTGAAAACCAGATTACAGGAATGGCTGTTGGAAAGAGTTGTCGAAGGATGTAAAATCTCAGAACATGACGAGCAAGGTCAAGGAGTTATCCATTTGTGTGCTATCCTAGGTTACACTTGGGCTGTATATCTGTTTTCCTGGTCCGGTTTGTCATTGGATTATCGAGACAAATATGGATGGACAGCTCTCCATTGGGCTGCATATTATGGAAGGTATCCTTAGTTACAGCTCTGGAATGTTGCAATTATCTATCATTTCAATTCTTTCTTTTCTATTTGTGGTTCTTTTGCAAATGCTAACTGTTTAAAATAGTCGTTACACCCTTGGTTGTGTTGAAGTTGAACTGCTGTCCGCCATCCTGTCTGACTCATTTTCACCTCATTTCTTCGCACCAGCGATAAAGAAAGTAGTACTAACATGGAGCATATATTTTCGATTGTTTTGGTCATTTCAAGTGTAAGGTTGTTAATAGTTTTGAGCATTTGGACTGTCAGGGAAAAAATGGTTGCAACTCTTTTATCTGCTGGAGCAAAACCAAATTTGGTCACAGATCCCACTTCAGAAAACCTTGGTGGATGTACTGCTTCTGATCTTGCATCTAAAAATGGTCGTGAGGGTTTGGGGGCTTATCTCGCTGAGAAGGCTTTAGTTGCACAATTTAATGATATGACATTAGCTGGAAATATCAGTGGTTCACTCCAGACGACTACTGAATCAATAAACCCCGGGAACTTCACAGAGGAAGAGCTAAATCTGAAAGACAGTTTAGCAGCTTATCGTACAGCTGCAGATGCAGCTGCACGTATCCAGGCTGCTTTCAGGGAGCGTGCACTGAAAGTGCGGACAAAGGCAGTCGAGTCTTCAAATTCGGAAATGGAAGCACGTAATATAATTGCAGCTATGAAGATTCAGCATGCTTTCCGCAACTATGAGATGCAGAAACAGCTGGCAGCTGCTGCACGAATACAGTATAGGTTTCGAACTTGGAAGATGAGGAGAGAGTTTCTTCACATGCGCCGTCAGGCCATCAAAATTCAAGTAAGTCCCCCTTTATTCTGTGGCTTTCCCATAAAACTAACTGGATAACATGATCCATCTCATGCATCAAAGGGCATGAAGTTTAAACTGATTTCAAATAATCAGTTAAATTTATTAGTGTGTTTCAACTTTGCCCACCAAACTGAGGCGGGCCATCATGTTCTGCAATTGGAAGCGTGGACTATAACCTTTGTTTTCCTGAAAATAATGGAATACTAGCAGATAACCTGAAAAGGTTCCTCGTTGTGAATATGATTTTTGATGCTCCTGGATTTCAAGATTCTTGGAAAAACACCCCTGTTATTATGTGTGTCTACTACTGTAGACAACAGCCTTAATTTGGAACCTGCTTCTGGTTTAATGCAGGCTGTGTTCCGGGGTTTCCAAGTCCGAAGGCAGTACAGGAAGATAACTTGGTCAGTAGGAGTGCTTGAAAAGGCATTATTTCGGTGGCGTTTGAAGAGGAAAGGTCTCCGCGGGCTTAAACTCCAGTCTAGTCAAGTAGTTAAACCAGATGATGTGGAGGAGGATTTCTTCCAAGCCAGTAGGAAACAAGCTGAAGAGCGCATTGAAAGATCTGTTGTGCGAGTTCAGGCCATGTTTCGTTCAAAGCAAGCACAAGAACAATATAGGAGGATGAAGTTGGAACATAATAAAGCAACGGTAATTGTGAGGGGAAAAAACTCAAATATACCATCAAACATAAATGAGCCTTTCTCAGAGTTCGATAGTATATTTGAGCCGTTTCCCTATGTTGTGAGATAAAATCAGATACAAAATTTGAGTGCTTTTATCGCCTACATTTTACCAACTTTATTTTTTTATTGCAGCTGGAATACGAAGGGACTCTCAATCCTGACACTGAGATGGACTAAGAGGACAATTTACAAGCATTTCATATATTTTGGCTGCTTCAAGGGCAAAAGCATTGGGTTTAGGCCAAAGAACCAAAATCCCCCAAATTCAGTTACAAAAACATAACGAAGATGCACAAAAAAGAAACAAATTCCAGCAAGAGGCAAGATTAAACGAAGAACCAAAAGCTGATGAAGGAGATACATATATATATATATATATACACATTAAAGAGATGACCAGATCGGCAACATACCTAAGTAGAATATAAAGAAATTATGTATTTACTGTTACTACTCCGTCCGTTCCTTTTTAATTGTCATGTATACTATAAATACTTATTAAAAAGGAACGGGGGAGTATTAATTAAAATTTTCGTAATAGTTTGGTGTAGGGGTGTGTATCAGTCGATTTGGTTCGGTTTTGAAGTTTATCGCTTTGTAAACATGTTAAATCATTAAGAACCATTGATATTGGTTTATCAGTTATTTATCGTTATTGGTTGAAAATCACTAAGAAACATGGTGACAAACCAAATAAACCATAAATGAGTTGATAGATTGTATCTTGCTCAAAAACAACACTAACACATTATAGAATAACCGAAAGTTTAACGCGCTCTCAGGCTGTCTGGGAATAGCTCCATCAGACATAGAAGATAAGGCCAGTGTTTGCGTGCTATTGCGTGAAGCGGAAAGGGACAGGGGGACGGAAAAAGAAACGACTCCGAAGAAAAAAATTGGGGTTCCCAATGCTTCTCCACACTCAACGAGATGCGCCAACCTCGGGATGCTTTACTCCTAACCCCACAAGGTTCCGAGACGGAGAATCATTCCTCTCTAAAAAAAAAAAAAAAAGAAGCTAGAATCTTTCTACGCCATTGAGTATAATATCTATGGTTCATGACCCTAGAGTAACAACAACGAATGTGCATCCCCATTAAGAACACTTTAATATGCTGAAGAAAACAAATATTTTTTCTATAAAAAACGATTGTTTACCTTGGCATTGTCCAATAAGAATTTACATTACTTAAACTTCATATCCACGACTACGAGTTCAAAGTTTCAGATAATAATGACACCATTTAAAACATAAACGGTTTCTAAAATTTTCAAATATGATTATTATTGCTCCTCCTTTGCAACTTTACACAATACTTGTACATGTATAATAAATTCATTGATATATTATTGAATTACCCATACATTGACTATGATATCTTAAAAGTATAATGTATACATCATTTCAAGAAATTATTCGTGAAAAGGTTATTAAATAGTTAAAAACTTGACACATTAAATTTGAACTACATTCAAACTCGTATACGTTGGCTTTGACATAGTCTAACTTCAAACCTCGACCCCAGTGGCGGACCTAGAGGTAGTTGAGGGGTTTCACCCGAACCCCTAGGCAAAAAATTACATTGTATGTATAAGGTATTTTTAAGAACTTTTATGTCTATACATTGATTTTGAACCTCCTGTATATAAGATTAGAGGTTGGCATAGTGGTTGTGGTTGAGGGGTTCAAAACTCACCTTGAGGTTCCAAATTCAAATCTTAGGCACTATTTTTTTTTCGAACCCCCTTAATGAAAATCCTGGATCCGCACTGCTCAACCCTATTCAACTTCAAACTCCCCAAGTCTAAAGTTGATTATGAAGCGATTAAACTTGAAATTCTTTGGTTAGTTTTTAAATAGTTATGCACACTTCACAAAAAGAAAAAAATGACTATTACACAAAACAATCTAAGCCCAAACTAAGGTCAAAACCAAATCAAAGGCTATTTTCGTCATTTCACATAGCTTTAGGGTTTCAAACCCATAAGAACCCTAATTCATTCTCCTCCCTCACTGTTCTTCCTCACTGGTAAAATCCCTAATCACCGGCATCAGGTACCCCACCCCCCACTCGAAATAATTGAGAATTTTGAGCTGATTTTTGATCGGATTTTTCCTTATTATTGTTTTTTTGTTGTGTGTGTTATGCAGTTACTTTGAGAAGAAATGGCCAAGTCGAAGAATCACACAGCTCATAATCAGTCCTACAAAGCACACAGGAATGGAATCAAGAAACCCAGAAAGCATCGTCACAGTTCCACCAAAGGGGTCTGTTAAAAAACCCAACTTTTCTCCTTTCTGAGCTTATTTTCGTGAGATTTTAGAACTATTTGGATATGTTATGTTAAGGTTATTCAATTTGATGAATGTGTGAACAGATTCTGAAACAAAATATGTTGTTATTCTAAGTTCTAACACTGCCACAATGTTATAGTAATAGTAGGTGTAAAGATATCCATGGATTTGTTTATGATAGAACATAGAAGTGATGAAAGAAAAAGTGCTTTTGTTGTTATACTGAAGTTTGGTGATCTCAAACCTATCAATGCAGATATAAAAATAATACTAAAGTTTGGTGATTTTTCTATCTTGTGGTATAATGCAGATGTAAGGTAACTTAATCGGGAGAACGAGACTCTATATACAATATGAGCAGTTTTAAAATCAAAATGTCTGTGGACAGTTTCTATCACTGCCTCAAAGTAATAGTAGGTGTAAAGATATCCTTATATGTTAATAGTAGGTATATAGATATCCATGGATTTGCTATTTTGCTTATGATAGAAGTGATGAAAGAAAAAGTGTGTTTGTTGTTATACTTAAGTTTGGTTATTTTTCTATCTTGAGCTAAAATGCAGATGTAAGGTTACGAAATCAGGTGAATGTAGACCATTTATATAATATGAACAGTTTCTTAATCAAAGGATGTAGTTATACTTAGTTCTATTACTGCGACACAGCAATAGTAGTTGCAAAGATATTTGAAATCCTGGATTTGCTTATGATTAAGAATCTCATCTTTTCTCCTTGGTTTATATGTGGATGTATGGTTGTTAAACCGGTGAATGTCGACGTTTAATATATTATGAACAGTTTTAAAACAAAATATGTAGTCATGCTAAGTTCTACCACTGCCACATATAGTATTAGGTGTGTATCTGATGATATAAACTCTGACGGATTTTCTTATGATCCCCTCACACATCTTTTCTCCTTTTTTTTTATAAAAAAAACAAATATATGCAGTCATTCTAAGTTCTACCACTGCACAAGTAATAGTAGGTGTCCAAATATTTGTATCTGCTGATATAGATTCATGAATTTTCTTATGAATAAAAAAATATCTGTTCTCTTTCTTAGTTGATTCTCGTTTAGACTTCAAACTATTTGGATATGTAGATGTACAGGTTATTAGATCGGGCAAAGGTAAACCATATTATTAAATATGAGCAGTTTTGAAGCAAAATACATGGTTATACTAAGTGCTATCACTGCCAGAGTAATCGTAGGTGTAGCGATATTCTATATCCGCTGATATAAGACTACGAATTTGCTTATGAAAAAAAGTAACAAAGAAAAAGTTGATCTGTTGTTATACCTTAGTTTGGTGATTTTTTATTTTTGTGGTAAAATGCAGATGGATCCCAAGTTTTTGAGGAACCAGAGGTATGCTAGGAAGCACAACCCGAAGACTGTTGAATCTGCTGAAAAGTAAATGAATTGTTATAGTAATGAGCTATTCATTATGACGGGCAATCTTTGAGTTTGTTGAAGCATTGTTTGATGTTTTGGTATTTGTAGTGGATACTTGAGTTAGTATGTAACCTTGTTTTGACTGTTAATCTATTACTCTTTCAATGGAAACAGTTTACATTAACGCCACTACCCTTGCAATTCATGTTATGCTTATTTAGCAATTCGTCATTTGTGCATTCAGCGTGTTTTTCAGCCTTGTCATTTGTTATTATAATTTAGAATATCTCTAGTTGGTCTTAAAATTCAATTATTTAGTTGGACTGAAAAGGGAAGATTGAAGAAGGCTGAATCAATTTGGAGGATTCACATAGCAGACTCCAACTAGTGTTATCTGATTTGTTGATGTATAGTCTTTTGTGAAACGTCATCTGGTTTATGGATTTGCTTATTCGAGATAATTGTTTTCCTGCATATGTGAATTGTCTTCCTTAAGTTTAAGCTATGTGATCCATTGGTGAACTCCAACTATGCATGCTGAAAGTTATCGTCCCAAGGTTTTCTCTGCACTGGAGAAGTGATACATATAGATCCTATTTATGTTAGTGTTGGGTATGGCTCTTTGATAGAGTCCTAATCTGCAATCAGATTGGTGAGTATAATCTCACTAGTGCAAAAGAAATAGCACTTGTTGAAAGTTAGATTGAGCTATACAAGTATGGGCTAAAATTTCCCTGTTACCATCTTATGGAACTTAACACTTCTTTCAGTGCTTTCTTGTTTATCCTAGAAATACAGTGTCCTTAACTGACTAGCATACCAGGTAATTCAACCAGGTTTCTAATCTATATCTATATCTATATTACCTTAAAAGCATGAACTCCTAACTTGAATGTTAAATTACTATAATATTCCTAATTAACGTTGCGGCTTTTTCGATGAGTTGTGACTTTTTTCAAAGGGTTGTGATTTTTTCAAAGTGTCCATAACCTCGAGTACTTGAGGAATATAATATAATTTTAATGATATAATAATTATTGTTTTTCTTAATATATACATTAGTATGTAATGTTCATATATATGAAGTTACCATTATGTAGTCTAAATTTATTTGTTTTTGTTAACAATTTCTCTTGTGATGTAGATATATGCTTCTGAATATCTTTTTCCCAAAGTTAGAGAATTGTCGCGATTTGTTTTTGATGCTTAAGACAAAAGAATGAATATATTTATCAATGTTATTCATGTGATTTAGACTTTCAGGAAGTTTGGTTCAAAATAGTTAGTACTAAATAAACATTGCTCTTTTGTTTTACTTATTTACTATTTCTTAACATTTCAGTATTTTAGACGAAGAAAAGTTCATATGACTTGTAATAACGCATGTTGAAGTTTGTATTAATTTAATTTTTATTATTTATTTAATACCTAATTTATGAGATAAATATTTTCATTAATGCAAATATATATTCATATTTGGGTAGATATTTGTATTTAAATTAAAGTATTATATATGTCACAAATGTGTTATCAAGTTAACGAGATCTTCTTATTTCAAAATGTTCCGAGTTCTTTTTTTTTAAAAAAAAAAACTCACAACAAATGTGAAAATATGTGAATATATAAAATGTAGTTGTTCTCTTCACATGTTCATATGACATCTAAACAATTTAACGTAGTATACACATGCAAAGCACATCAGGTTAGATGACAAGAAAAATGCAAAACAAATATTATCTATAAGGTAATATTAGTGAGATAAAACTAATTACATGATTGAACCTCATCAAATTGAAATAAATGTAATGTATACATAATTGTATTTAACTAATAATTTTTTTCAAAAGTCTTCATTATTTTCTTAAAATCTGTGTCAAGTCAAACTAGGTCACTCTTTTTGAAACGGATGGAGTATTATGTTTTGCTAGGCTTATTATTCAAATCTTCGCTTAAATAAGCAATACTATTTATTATAACATATATTTTTGAAATTGGTAATCACGTGCAACACACGTGTCAAAAAACTAGTTACCTTATAAGCATGAACTCCTAACTTGAATGCTAAATTACTATAATATCCCTAACTTAGGTTGTGACTTTTTCGTTGAGTTATGACTTTTCTAATAAGTTGTGATTTTTCTCAAAGGGTTGTGATTTTTCGATGAGTTGTGACTTTTTCAATAAGTTGTAACTTTTTCAAAGGGTTGGGATTTCTCGGAAAGGTCATGACTTTTCAGATAAGATACAAAAACATTTGTTCATATGAGTTGTGACTTTTCTCAAATGATTGTGATTTTTCCAAAGAATTGTGACTTTTTTAATAAGTTGTGACTTTTCGAAAGGGTTGTGATTTCTCATAAAAAGGACATTACTTTTCAGACAAAACATAAAAATATTTGTTCATGCTACCCTTTGTTGACTATAAATAGAGGGGATTCCTCTCATTTTTCAACAACAATTGTTTTTAATCTTCTACTCTTCTTCTTCTTGTATTTTAAATTTTTTGTGTGATTTATTGTTGTTGAGTGAGTTAAAAGTTTAGCGGAATATGAGGAAATTTTTTTACAATGGCAGAGGCCCCCAACCAACAATAGTCGTGTGAGGCTCCATTCTTCTTTTGACACTTAGATAGTGGACCCAATTTTTCACTTTTTTACTATTCTTCTTCCACTCACTCTTCTTTTCTTTATTTTTTAAAATTCTTTTTACTCATGAGTCCTAATAAATATCTAACTCCCAACTATATAAGTATACAATTGAGATAATTAATAAAAATACTAATAAATATTTTTTGTCAAATGAAAATGTTCTCATGACTGAATATTAAAAATAATCTTATTATTCAATATTGTTAATAGTATAAAATTAACTATTTTTTTTTTCAGATTCTTAATTATTAACATTTTTCAAAAATTAAATTTATT